>JASPKZ010004064.1:0-52468 GCA_030220185.1 Diploptera punctata | reverse complement strand
CCCAAATATAGTTCCCAGTTTCATATTAACTCAGTTTTTAACCGTACATGGAAAATGTCAGGCACATTTACACAAATTAAAATTATAATTAAATGCAACTTGTAATTGTGGAGAAGATATTCAAACCGTCAGACATATTCTATTTAATTGTCCAATGTTGTGGTTTGAATGTTATAAACTTGAAACATATTTGAATTTTAATGAAAAAAATTCCAGTCCTCTTTGTCATATTTTTAACGATAAATATGTTATAATTACTTATTTTAATTTGTAAATATTGTTTATTCTCAACCATAGTTTAATTTTACTGTGTTCATCTTTGTTATAAAATTGTTATATAATTATTTTGTTCTACTATTTTATGTTAATTTACTTGTTACTTACTTACTTAGGGGCACGCCGTAGCGTAGTGGTTAAGGCACTGTGCTACAAGCCGGAGGGTCGTGGGTTCAAGTCCCGTTGGGGTCAGGATTTTTAAATTGACCCAAACCCTCTGGCGGCACTATGGCCCTGGGGTCGACTCAGCCTCTAACGGAAATGAGTACCAGACGCTTGTTCTGGGGGTAAAGGCGGCCGTCACGCAGGGCTGACAACCCGGCTGACATAAAGTGCCGATTGTCTAGAAAAAGTGGGAGCCTTAACCTCCCACTACCCCCAAGGGCCTCCGGGCCTGTTGTGGGATCACTTTACTTTTTTTACTTACTTACTTACTCACTGGCACTATCGAACCCGTAGGTTCATGGCCGCGCGGACATAAGCTCTCCATACATCCCTATCCTGAGCTAGTGCTTTCCAATCATTCCCTGTATAATCTGCTTCCCTCAAATCATAGTTAATGTTATTCTCCCACCTCATTCTTGGTCTACCAACTGGGCGTTTTCCATCTGGCTTTCCTACAAGAAGCTTCCATGCAAGTCTTTCATTCCCCATACGTGAATTTACTTGTTAATGTTACATAATTACAACCCATGTATACCGTAGGTAAAAAAGGGTTTTATATTTGGATATAAAAAATCAAAATTAATGTCGCTTTCCCTGTAGTTTTCCTACAAGGAATTTTCATGCCAATGTTTCATTCATCCCTCAGGCCAGACGCTCTGCCATCGCAGTCTTCCTTATTTAACATCGTTCTTATAACAGCTGGATTGCCATACATTTCACATAGCTCAGTTTTACATAGTCTTCTTCATTCATTAACCTATGTGTTCGTCTGTCTCTGGTCACAAAAAATTCTTCTTCTCCTTCTTCTACGTCATGGAATTAGGCCATAGACCTGTTCCATATTAAGTGACTGTATCCCTCCATATAGTTACATGGCGTCCAATATTTCTTCTTCCTTTGGGATGATAGTGAAACGAAAGTTCCTATGAACTTAATTCTCAAATACTCGTAATTTTTCTTCCATAAAGTAAGATACCATGTTTCGCATTCATATAATATAACTGGAAGAATAACACCTTTATGTATATTCAAGATTAATGTATCTTTTAGAGAGGTTGGGATGACAAGTGTCCCTATAATGCTAATAGCATGTGTTTCTAAAACTGAGATTTTAATTTCTTTATACATCTCATTCTTGTTTGTAATTATCGATCCTAGGTATTTGAATTCAACTAGCTCTTCAAAATTCCTCTCATTTGCCATTAATTGTTCATTCCCATTATACAGTGCGATCAGTATATCACTGAACAACAGACGCGGGGATTTTTCCATACACTACTGACACACTCGCGGCAGGAACGGACAGCGTAGGATCGCAGTGATACAACCACACACATTTTCGTAACTATTTTACAAATTGTCGTATTTACCAACTTTATTGAAGCAGGTGCTGGAACTGTTCACCTTCGTTGTCCATACATTTTTGACACCTCTTTATACAATTTTTTGTACAGATTATGGACTGTTGAACATGTCGGAATTTTTACACCCGGGAATCGTGTTTCAAAAAGTCTTCGTACTTGGTTGGCAGACTGAGTTAACAAATAAATACACGTTGTTCAGTAGAAAAAATATTAGTCATTATACAATTTACACTTTACACTTATACAAACGTCATTCAGTTTACACTTATATACGCCTGTTTAAGATACAAATTTTAAAGTTAAAATAACGTATACACACACCATTCAGTACACACGGAAAAGCGAGCGAGCACCTTATCCACTCGAAGCATACAATCTGACTGCGATCGTGAATGCGCGGGATGTGCTTGTATACTGCTGAGTTTACGCACATTTCAAGTCCCATGTATGCACGTGTAAGCCTTCATCACCGCACAGCACAAACCCCGCGTCTGCTTTCCAATGCTATACTGATCGCACTGTATAATTGTCGTATATGTGTGACCATATGTTTGGTTTTATTGATTTTTATTTCCTACCCAAATGTCTTAGTGTTACTCAATGAAATGTTCGAGTTGGCCTATTTCCTACCCAAATGTCTTAGTGTTACTCAATGAAATGTTCGAGTTGGCCTTTCGTATCTCCTCGCTAATAACAGTATATCATCAGAATATACCAACAGCTTATTAATACTAGTAATTTGTATGGCTTCTTTATCCTCTAAAGATTTTATTCCATACTCTAGTATAAAACTGAATGGTAGAGGAGATGTGTATCTCCTTTTTTTAACCCATTGTGCATTTCAAAAGTTTATTACATAATACAGAAGTAGATCAAATTCTGCTCATTATACTATGAAATTAGTGCTCTGATATTTTGTTTCCTTGAATGTGACCCAGTTATAGTTATTTTAATAACTCGGTTATTTGAATATTCTTACAATTTTCAGCTCATATAATGCTAAGAAGACAGAAAAGTTTCTTTATATTTTTTTATTCTTATTAGGTAGTCCTATAATGAGATACTTACTTTGTTCAAAGCTTACTAACTGTTTAAAGAATTCATATCACTAAATTACACTTTTGATCTAATTGAAATTGCTTTAGCAATTTAATTTGAATACTCCAGGACGTAAGTCATCTTTTAATTGTTTTAAGCATAAAAATTGTATTTTTAAGGGCGGCCTACACCTCTGAGGGCCAAAAAAATAAATTTTGCAATTCACTTTTTTGATATAGATTGGAACATCATCTCTGAATCAGTGAACGATTTTCATTGGTATCTCTATTATTTTTCGAGTTATGTTTAAAAATGTGTAATGCTGTCACTCGAGTGAGCCCTTTAATTTCCAAAGGTACCTACATCTTCAGTAAGTTTGTCGCTTGTTTTCCGTAACTTATTTTTTTCAATACGGTTTTCCTGATAACTCCCAACATTTTCAAGATATTGAGATGTAATTTTGCATGTATATGTAATTTCAGATATGAAAAAAATATATTACAAATAGTAATGCGCCTATTATATTTTAATTAAAAAAATATTTTAATACAAATTTTAACAAAATTAGTATGCATTAATTTAAAATTAAAAATAAAATATTTACACTCTATATAATTAAACAATTGTATATTTTGTAGCTACAACATTAATGAGTAAAATAAAACAAGAATAATTTAAATACATTTAAATTTAGGGAAATTATCAGGGAAACGGCAAGACAATGAAATATTTTCAGCTGACATTTTGAATATATAACTAAACATAACGACTGAAGTTAGATTGTACTTAAGTACACAAACATGCTCATATTGTAATATAGATATCACATACCAAATTCCATTTCTGTAACCAGCATTGTTGCTGAGAAAAAATTGAAATATTTCATATTTTAATAGCTAAAGGTGTAGGTCTCCCCTTAAAACGATTAACGTTTTCTATGAAGGAAATATTTAATATTAAATGTATCAGTGATCAGATTAAAAGTCATCGTTGCCCATTTTAATAACTCAATTGTGATTAAACTTTATTATTCAGAATGTTAAAACTATACCTTATGACAAAAATAGACTGCAATGATAAACGTGTGTGATTAATTATTATTCTCTTTTTTTCACCTTCAGATTTAGATTATAATTTTTATAAATATGTTATTATCCTTTTTCGAAAACTTTTAATATTTTTTTCTTTCCATATTTAAAAAATCGGAAACTTCGTCATACTCTCTTATTCTTACTTTAACCTCTTCCTTTAAGGTACTATTTCGTGACTTCTTCCACTCGAACCTTAAAATGGCGCGAAGAAGATATTTAAACGTCTGATCCCAAAAATAGTTTTTGACCAAGGGGAGGTATGGGAGTCATTCCTCAATTAAATTATTAATTAATTCCTGTACCTCCTCCGAGACAACACAAAATTAGGTCGATACATACCATTAACGTACATATTCATATTAGACCTAAACCTGGCGAAATGATAAAGATTATGAATACGATATGATGTTCGGGAATCATTTAGGCCTTAACGTTTCCTGAAATTTGTCTTACAGGTGAGGGAAAAAAATCACCTAGGAAAATTGTCTCGGCCGGGAATGAAATGCAGTGCCGCTGCATATGAAGCAAGGACGCTACCCCAGACCCCCACAGCGGTGGAGTAACTCTACTTCTTAAGACAAAAAATTGAGTGTGTCCAATGGTACATGTAAAAGAGCCCACGCATTTTTTTAAATATAGTAAATTTTCGGCAATTCTATGGCACCGTACCACCATCTTCAATTAAACGTAAAAAAATAAAAACACACAATTTATTGTTGCAGTAAGTGGATAAATGCCTATGAGAAATTTATATTTTGATTTTTTCCCAAAGAATATGAGAAATGCCTTAAAATGAAATGAGCATTTGAGCTCAAAGTAACCAAAGATCATAATATTTACAATGTAAAATATGTATGCCATTGATCTGAAAGTGTTGCCACTCATCATAAAAACTAGTTAACTAACAAGTGAACGTTAAATTAATGCGCTGTACACTAACACGCCTATTGTCTCATCCTAACTTGCCCAAACTAACATTAACTTGCTCATTTTCTGACCCTAACTTGCCCATTATTTAGGTGGACTTCTGGGATAGAAACCCCTTATATATGAGTAAACATGTTGGCAATTGGCTCTAGCGGGAACGTGTGCTATTACGTTGGCCGAAATGATGCTAGCAGTCACTTTTTTCGGATCTAATATTCACATATTGTATCTGGTAGCCTGGGACAGAAGAGCCAAATATTCCAAATATGCTAGAAATCTTTATCCGAATACATTTATATTTTACCTGCTTGATTTTTTATTCAATGCCCCAGGTTGTCATTTCGATATATCTCATGTTCTTTCCTGGAATTGGTGTAATTGTAACCCACTTCTGAAGTTGGGGCGCCTGGAAGGCTGGGTTATGCTTCCCCGATGATATGATGGATACCGATGATAGTGGTGCGCCAGGATGGCGGGGTTATGCTTCCCCGATGATATGATGGATAACGATGATAGTGGTGCGCCAGGATGGCGGGGTTATGCTTCCCCGATGATATGATGGATAACGATGATAGTGATGCGCCAGGATGGCGGGGTTATGCTTCCCCGATGATATGATGGATACCGATGATAGTGGTTCGCCAGGAAGGCGGGGTTATGCTTCCGCGATGATATGATGGATACCGATGATAGTGGTGCGCCAGGATGGCGGGGTTATGCTTCCCCGATGATATGATGGATAACGATGATAGTGGTGCGCCAGGAAGGCGGGGTTATGCTTCCCCGATTATATGATGGATACCGATGATAGTGGTGCGCCAGGATGGCGGGGTTATGCTTCCCCGATGATATGATGGATAACGATGATAGTGGTGCGCCAGGATGGCGGGGTTATGCTTCCCCGATGATATGATGGATACCGATGATAGTGGTGCGCCAGGATGGCGGGGTTATGCTTCCCGATGATATGATGGATAACGATGATAGTGGTGCGCCAGGAAGGCGGGGTTATGCTTCCCCGATGATATGATGGATACCGATGATAGTGGTGCGCCAGGATGGCGGGGTTATGCTTCCCCGATGATATGATGGATAACGATGATAGTGGTGCGCCAGGATGGCGGGGTTATGCTTCCCCGATGATATGATGGATAACGATGATAGTGGTGCGCCAGGATGGCGGGGTTATGCTTCCCGATGATATGATGGATAACGATGATAGTGGTGCGCCAGGAAGGCGGGGTTATGCTTCCCCGATGATATGATGGATACCGATGATAGTGGTGCGCCAGGATGGCGGGGTTATGCTTCCCCGATGATATGATGGATACCGATGATAGTGGTGCGCCAGGATGGCGGGGTTATGCTTCCCCGATGATATGATGGATAACGATGATAGTGGTGCGCCAGGATGGCGGGGTTATGCTTCCCCGATGATATGATGGATAACGATGATAGTGGTGCGCCAGGATGGCGGGGTTATGCTTCCCGATGATATGATGGATAACGATGATAGTGGTGCGCCAGGATGGCGGGGTTATGCTTCCCCGATGATATGATGGATACCGATGATAGTGGTGCGCCAGGATGGCGGGGTTATGCTTCCCCGATGATATTATGGATAACGATGATAGTGGTGCGCCAGGATGGCGGGGTTATGCTTCCCCGATGATATGATGGATACCGATGATAGTGGTGCGCCAGGATGGCGGGGTTATGCTTCCCCGATGATATGATGGATACCGATGATAGTGGTGCGCCAGGATGGCGGGGTTATGCTTCCCCGATGATATGATGGATACCGATGATAGTGGTGCGCCAGGATGGCGGGGTTATGCTTCCCCGATGATATGATGGATAACGATGATAGTGGTGCGCCAGGATGGCGGGGTTATGCTTCCCCGATGATATGATGGATAACGATGATAGTGGTGCGCCAGGATGGCGGGGTTATGCTTCCCCGATGATATGATGGATACCGATGATAGTGGTGCGCCAGGATGGCGGGGTTATGCTTCCCCGATGATATGATGGATAACGATGATAGTGGTGCGCCAGGATGGCGGGGTTATGCTTCCCCGATGATATGATGGATAACGATGATAGTGGTGCGCCAGGATGGCGGGGTTACGCTTCCCCGATGATATGATGGATACCGATGATAGTGGTGCGCCAGGATGGCGGGGTTATGCTTCCCCGATGATATGATGGATAACGATGATAGTGGTGCGCCAGGATGGCGGGGTTATGCTTCCCCGATGATATGATGGATACCGATGATAGTGGTGCGCCAGGATGGCGGGGTTATGCTTCCCCGATGATATGATGGATACCGATGATAGTGATGCGCCAGGATGGCGGGGTTATGCTTCCCCGATGATATGATGGATAACGATGATAGTGGTGCGCCAGGATGGCGGGGTTATGCTTCCCCGATGATATGATGGATACCGATGATAGTGGTGCGCCAGGATGGCGGGGTTATGCTTCCCCGATGATATGATGGATAACGATGATAGTGGTGCGCCAGGATGGCGGGGTTATGCTTCCCGATGATATGATGGATACCGATGATAGTGGTGCGCCAGGATGGCGGGGTTATGCTTCCCCGATGATATGATGGATACCGATGATAGTGGTGCGCCAGGATGGCGGGGTTATGCTTCCCCGATGATATGATGGATACCGATGATAGTGGTGCGCCAGGATGGCGGGGTTATGCTTCCCCGATGATATGATGGATAACGATGATAGTGGTGCGCCAGGATGGCGGGGTTATGCTTCCCCGATGATATGATGGATACCGATGATAGTGGTGCGCCAGGATGGCGGGGTTATGCTTCCCGATGATATGATGGATAACGATGATAGTGGTGCGCCAGGATGGCGGGGTTATGCTTCCCCGATGATATGATGGATAACGATGATAGTGGTGCGCCAGGATGGCGGGGTTATGCTTCCCGATGATATGATGGATAACGATGATAGTGGTGCGCCAGGATGGCGGGGTTATGCTTCCCCGATGATATGATGGATAACGATGATAGTGATGCGCCAGGATGGCGGGGTTATGCTTCCCCGATGATATGATGGATACCGATGATAGTGGTTCGCCAGGAAGGCGGGGTTATGCTTCCGCGATGATATGATGGATACCGATGATAGTGGTGCGCCAGGATGGCGGGGTTATGCTTCCCCGATGATATGATGGATAACGATGATAGTGGTGCGCCAGGATGGCGGGGTTATGCTTCCCCGATGATATGATGGATAACGATGATAGTGGTTGCGCCAGGATGGCGGGGTTATGCTTCCCCGATGATATGATGGATACCGATGATAGTGGTGCGCCAGGATGGCGGGGTTATGCTTCCCCGATGATATGATGGATACCGATGATAGTGGTGCGCCAGGATGGCGGGGTTATGCTTCCCCGATGATATGATGGATACCGATGATAGTGCTGCGCCAGGATGGCGGGGTTATGCTTCCCCGATGATATGATGGATAACGATGATAGTGGTGCGCCAGGATGGGGGGTTATGCTTCCCCGATGATATGATGGATAACGATGATAGTGGTGCGCCAGGATGGCGGGGTTATGCTTCCCCGATGATATGATGGATAACGATGATAGTGGTGCGCCAGGATGGCGGGGTTATGCTTCCCCGATGATATGATGGATACCGATGATAGTGGTGCGCCAGGATGGCGGGGTTATGCTTCCCCGATGATATGATGGATACCGATGATAGTGGTGCGCCAGGATGGCGGGGTTATGCTTCCCCGATGATATGATGGATACCGATGATAGTGGTGCGCCAGGATGGCGGGGTTATGCTTCCCCGATGATATGATGGATAACGATGATAGTGGTGCGCCAGGATGGCGGGGTTATGCTTCCCCGATGATATGATGGATAACGATGATAGTGGTGCGCCAGGATGGCGGGGTTATGCTTCCCCGATGATATGATGGATAACGATGATAGTGGTGCGCCAGGATGGCGGGGTTATGCTTCCCCGATGATATGATGGATACCGATGATAGTGGTGCGCCAGGATGGCGGGGTTATGCTTCCCCGATGATATGATGGATACCGATGATAGTGGTGCGCCAGGATGGCGGGGTTATGCTTCCCCGATGATATGATGGATACCGATGATAGTGGTGCGCCAGGATGGCGGGGTTATGCTTCCCCGATGATATGATGGATACCGATGATAGTGGTGCGCCAGGAAGGCGGGGTTATGCTTCCCCGATGATATGATGGATACCGATGATAGTGGTGCGCCAGGATGGCGGGGTTATGCTTCCCCGATGATATGATGGATACCGATGATAGTGGTGCGCCAGGAAGGCGGGGTTATGCTTCCCCGATGATATGATGGATACCGATGATAGTGGTGCGCCAGGATGGCGGGGTTATGCTTCCCCGATGATATGATGGATACCGATGATAGTGGTGCGCCAGGAAGGCGGGGTTATGCTTCCCCGATGATATGATGGATACCGATGATAGTGGTGCGCCAGGATGGCGGGGTTATGCTTCCCGATGATATGATGGATACCGATGATAGTGGTGCGACAGGAAGGCGGGGTTATGCTTCCCCGATGATATGATGGATACCGATGATAGTGGTGCGCCAGGATGGCGGGGTTATGCTTCCCCGATGATATGATGGATACCGATGATAGTGGTGCGCCAGGATGGCGGGGTTATGCTTCCCCGATGATATGATGGATAACGATGATAGTGGTGCGCCAGGATGGCGGGGTTATGCTTCCCCGATGATATGATGGATACCGATGATAGTGGTGCGCCAGGATGGCGGGGTTATGCTTCCCCGATGATATGATGGATAACGATGATAGTGGTGCGCCAGGATGGCGGGGTTATGCTTCCCCGATGATATGATGGATAACGATGATAGTGGTGCGCCAGGATGGCGGGGTTATGCTTCCCCGATGATATGATGGATAACGATGATAGTGGTGCGCCAGGATGGCGGGGTTATGCTTCCCCGATGATATGATGGATACCGATGATAGTGGTGCGCCAGGATGGCGGGGTTATGCTTCCCCGATGATATGATGGATACCGATGATAGTGGTGCGCCAGGATGGCGGGGTTATGCTTCCCCGATGATATGATGGATACCGATGATAGTGGTGCGCCAGGAGAGTCTTTAATCCTAAACTTAATCTAAGGCGAATACGAATGATGATGATTGTGATGACCTTGTGATGTTTGGAGACCGTTTAGGCCTTAAAGTAGCCTTACATTTGTCTTAGAGGTGAGAAAAAACCGGAGAAAACTTCACTCAGGAAACTTATCCCAACCGGAGATCGAACTCGGGCCCGCTGCGTGGTAAGGGAGCACGCTACCTCGAGACCACAGGCGATGTACTTCCTGCGTAATACAAGATACCATATTTTACATTCAGAAACTTCGTCATACGAATTGAAAATACTGATTTCCATGTAATGTACTGATATGAAATGTGACAGTATGCTTTATGAGATTAAACATTGGTTGAAATGTGTATAGAGCGGTTTGCTGGTTGATTAGCCCAAATTCAGTTACTTCTAGAAGTTAGAGGGTTTGATACATGAGTTGCTACTTCTTCTAATTAATCAAAGTTTAATCTTATCGTGGAGTACACTCTAACTTCTATAACTCGGGGGGTTTTGAATTCCCTCCTCTGTACTTGTTACAAGTCATGAGGTCAAGAACATAACCACCGCTCGCCTATTTAATATTACATTGATTTATTAAGTAACTTAACAGAATATTAGCGTGTCCTGAAATCTTGTGATAATAACCAGATTGAAGAATACATCAAACTTTCATTTTATAATAATACTAGCTAATACCTGGCGTGCGTTGCTACATAAATGAAATATTAAAAGTTAATTAAAAAGTATGTTATACGCTGAGAAGAACCAAACATGGTGGTTACTAAGCAGTTTTAAATTTCGGATTTCAGGTAAACCTCCACCTCGAATTGTCTGATTTTACTCGTTTTTTGACAATATCTAGCTTTTAATTTCGAATTTCAGGTAAACCTTGACTTTTAATTGTCTGATTTCACTCGTTTTTTGACAATATCTAGCTTTTAATTTCGGATTTCAGGTAAACCTTGACTTCTAATTGTCTGATTTCACTCGTTTTTTGACAATATCAGCTTTTAATTTCGGATTTCAAGTAAACCTCCACTTCTAATTGTCTGATTTTACTCATTTTTGGACAATATCTAGCTTTTAATTTCGAATTTCAGGTAAACCTCCACTTCTAATTGTCTGATTTCACTCATTTTTGGACAATATCTAGCTTTTAATTTCGAATTTCAGGTAAACCTCCACTTCTAATTGTTTGATTTCACTCATTTTTGGACAATATCTAGTTCGGTTTATTTAATAGGATGTGCTGAGTTTCGTTGTGAATCATTGAAAAACGTGACCGCTAGAGCGTTTTTGCAATTATCACTTCAGGTGAACTCCTGCACCTAATGGATTTAGAGGATCGAATTGTGAATGTAAACCATCGGGAGACTGAAACAGACACACACAAAATTTAATCAAAATCGGTCGAATCGTGTAGGATTATTTCAGCGATAAATGCACGCACAGAGTAATTATTATAAGCTATGTATTTATAATACAAGGAACAGAAGACTATCTACAACATTTAATACATTACCATAACCAAATATGCAAAAAAATATATAGAAATACTAAAACAAAGACAAAAATAATGGCAAATTGGGGGGAAATGCCAATAAGGTCGAAAATAGTTGTTGATGATAAAGTGCTTGAACAAGTCTCCTCCTTCAATTGTCTATTTAGGATGCGAAATTAATAATGAGAAAGACAGAGATATAGATAAATAAATAATGAGATTTCAAACAATCTGTGGAACATTACACAATACTTTAGAATAAAACAAGACCTCAAACACGAATACAATTTTATGATACTATTCAATCCCTAAGTTACTTTATGGATGTGACAGTTGGGTACCTACACAAAGGACAATTAGTAGAATTACAAAGTTGCGAAATGAGATTTTGAAAAAAACAAAAGGTTGTACAAGAGAAGACAGAATCAGAAATGAAGAAATAAAAAATAATTATAAATAGAAGCTATCAATTTAAGAATGGATAGAATAGAACATGTTAGAGGGATGGAAAATACCAGACTGCCAAAAATAGCTTATCAATATGATCCTAAAAGGAAGGGGAGACATAGGGAGGCCGAGAAGGATTTGGAAGGAGTCACTGTGATGAGGGAACAGGCAGTTAGCCTAATCCATTAAGTGAAGAAGAAGAAATTAATAATCAATTGATTTGGTGTTTACTTGATGAAAATCCATGGTATATGTAGTATATAAAACTGGTAAAAGTTTCATATGATTTTCATAAATGCTTATTTTATTTAACATTCGTAGCAGCTCTTTCAATCTTCATCAGACGAATGTCATAAATACAAATACATTTTGCGTTTAATGTGTATAGTCAACTACGTAAAACTGTATTCCGCCGATGGTAAACATTTAAAACTCCCAAATTTTATGTATTCGAATGTACTAATTTGTCCCGCTGTCAAAAAGTATCTTTTTAGCAATAAACTATTTATTTCCCTTTCTTCTTTTAGATTGTTTTGCTGAACTTCTACATATAATGTAAATTTGAATTCAGTATTTTTCAATACGTCATTAAAATGGCAGTTGCTTAATTTGTGTCCACTTCATTAAAATTGTTTTACAATGATTAACGCATATCTATTTGTTACAATTTACCCATTAATAACTAATTACTATTAATAACCAAATAGATAAGAAAGTTAGAGAATGATACTTGGACCCAATTTACCTAGATCAGGGACCCAATTTAACGACCACTTATGGATTGGAAATTCACCGGTGCCCAATTACCTAGATTGCAAACTGTCCTATCACTGCGACCTTAAGAAATCTACTAACTAACTGGCAATATCGAACTCGTAGGGCCATGGCCGCGCAGACATAAGCTCTCCATATATCCCTATCCTGAGCTAATACTTTCCATTTATCCCCTGAATAATCTACTTCCTTTAAATCATGGTTAGTTATTCTCACCTCATCCTAGGTCTACCAACTGGGGTGTTTCCCTCTGGTTTTCCTATGAGAATCTTCCATGCACTTCTTTTATTCCCCAATCGTGCCACATGTCCTGCACCTCGCACTCTACGAAATCTTATTGTTCATATTATATCTGGTTTCCTTCGTAAAGGATATGTAGCTTATTCTTACGTAGTGTTCTCCATTCGCCTGTCTATTCATCTCTTTTTGGTCCTGAGTTTCCAAAATGTAATCGGCTTTTCCAATCTAAGTAATACTTCAGTTGCCTACTAGATGTCTCATTGAAGTAACCATTTGTCAATCCTTCATATATCTGTACGAAATAAGCCTAAATACATTAGCTTGGTTAAATAAATCCTTCAAGGAAGAACACATTCTTTAGTTGGGGATATGTGTTTGACAAACATACTAATCTTACTCCTTGTAGCTACCGAGCACGGAAGTTTCTGACCACGCAGACACAAGTTCTCCTGAGCTAATAAATTTCATTAATTCCCCCCTATAATTAACTTTCCTCATATCGTACTTAATGTTATTATCCAACCTAATTCTTAGTGTTTTCCCTCTGATATTCCTAGAACAAGCTTCCACGCACCTTTTTGAACAACATCCGAGCACATGCCTTGCACATCGTATTGTATGAGACTTTTCAGCTTTTGTTACATGTAGTTTCCCCTAAATATCATGTTATGTAGTCTATTCTATTTACCCATATGTTCGTCTCTCTCCGATCCAAAGCTTTTTTCTAAGAACTTTATTCTTTAAAAAACTCGTAATGTTATACCCTCTCGTACATAGTTATACTGGAAGAATAACAGTTTATACATTTTCAATTTTAGTTTTTTTAGAGAAGTTAGAGTTTCAAGATTCTTGATAATGCATACCATAATTGCATGCGTTTACAGAGTTGAGTCAGTGTTAATTTTTTTTCTATATCTCATTTTTTTAAATTATTGTTTTAAGGTCAAAATGTCCTTCATTTTTCATTAACTATTTTCATGTTATATAAGTTTATATACAGGTGCAGCATAAGTCAGATAACCGAAAATGCAAATATATTATTTTCTGTAGCTTACAACATCTATACAAAACACAACTACCGAAATCGTTCAAAGTGGCCTCCGTTGTTGTTTAAGCATTTGTGATATTGTTTTAACACTGATTTGTATATGTTATCACAAAATTTTCCATTATTACCAAAAGTGTTTCCAAATTCCTGTTCAATCAAACCTGGTAAATGTTGCAGGTTTAATAGTTTCGTACTGAAAACTTTGTCCTTGAAAATTTCCCACATTGAAAAATCCCTTGGCGTAAGGTCTGGTGATTTAGGTAACCAATCGATTTTACTACGCCTTCCAATCCACTCTTCAAAATGATCATCCAAAAAATAGATATATACTGGGCAATATGTATTCTCTAGTTATAAAATTACCCCAAGCGTAGTGTTTGAGATTATATTCTGAAAGTCCGTATTCAAACCCCAGTTTCAACCGATCTGATGTTTTTTCTTGCAACCATGTTCAATGGTTAACCGGCTTATGCCGCACCCTAATATCTAAAACTGTCACTTTTCTAAAATATCCCTCATTTGTTTTTAAGTGTCAATTCACATTTAATAATGTATTTATGTGTGACCGCATACGTGGTAAAGTCATTAAGTTTTAAGACTGAGCGCATAGTGGCTCTGTATAGCACTATAACGCATAGGTGGCACCGTAGTAGGGTACCTTGTCAGTTAGTCTCTCGTCCCAGCAAGAGACAGTTGAGTGCATGCACTGAAAGCAGAAGTACGGTCTTGGTAGTGACGGTGATTTGAATGCGCATGTCTGGACTCGAGATGTCACAGTTAGAGCAACATAAAATTGTATCAGAAATTAGGCAAGACCGCTGCCGAAACGTAACAAACGATGCAGCAAGTTCACGGTGAGTATGCATTGAGTTGCCGTGTTGTGTTTAGGTGGAACCGACGTATTTTGCAAAGAAGAGATAGTTTGGAAGATGATGTGCGTACTGGTCGGCCACAAATAATTCGATTAAACGCAAGATCGAAGCAGTTATAGCGTTCATGCGTGCTAACCGCTCCCGATCAGTAGACGATCTGGCAGCAGCGGTACGGCTCAGCCATGACGCTTGCTACATAATTCTGGCTCTTGACCTGAACATGTCTGATGTTACCCAGCACAGTGTGCCACGAATCCTGTCACAAGACCAACGTGATGACCGCATGACGATTTGTGATGACTTCATCAGTAGTGCTGACGATGATCCGACGTTTCTCAACCGGATAAAAACTAGAGGGAAACATGGCGTTTCCTTTACGATCCGCAACTGAAACGACAATCCGCCACTGGTAAACGCCATTATCACCACGACAGAAAACACCGCGACAAGTCAGGTCAGAAGGCAAGATGATACTTGAACTGATTTTTGATTCTAATGGAATTGTTCACATGGAATTGTTCATATGGAATTGTTCATATGGAATTCATATCAGAAGATGCAACTGTAAACAAAACCCACTAAAAAGTAATCCTTGGCCGTTTATCAATTCGCCGTAAGCGACATCAGCTTTTGTGTACAAATAATTGGGTGTTGCTACACGACAATGCCCCTGCATATCGTTCTGTCCTTGTCCAAGAAGAACTTGCAGGGCAACAGGTGACAGTTTTGCACACCCTCCGTACTCACCTGATCTCGCGCCATGTGACTTTTTTCTCTTTCCTCTCATGAAAGTAAACCTATATGGGCGTATATTTCATTCTTCCGAAGAGGTCATGACAGCCACAAGAGAAGCCATGCGGGACCTTCCTGCCAACATCTTTCAGCGGTGCTTCCAGCAGCTCGACCAACGTTGGTAAATCTGCATCACGGCCAACGGCAACAATTATGAGGGTGGATGTAGTTCTGTTTAAGTGTAACGTCGAGTTATCGCATCTTGTGAGCGTTCAGTTCTTGTGGGTGCCTACCCTCCAGGCGTAGAGTCTCAGAACGTACTGACTGTAGTAGTATTTACTTTTGTTCATAATATCAGCTGCAGTTTCTTATTGTTATTTAATAGAATATATATGTATTTTTTTGTATTTCCTGTTTAATATCATTAAATTGTATGCCTTACTTATCCTCTAAAGATTTAATTTGGCCTACGTACTCTAATATATACTTATTGAAAAGCAAAGGCGATAGAGAATCTACTTGATTTAACAAATTGTAAAATTTAAAAATGTCTGAAAACTGTTTTCCTACCCGCAACCTATTGTTTGTGTCATTTAAATGCATTCTAATAAGTTTATTTTTTTAGTAATTTCGAATTCGAACAATATATTATGATCTAAATTGTTAAAATATTAAAATAAGTACCTGATATATCAGTCGTCCTCAACTAAATTAAATTTCTGTTTGAAAGATTTCGTCATGTAGTTAAAACTATGAAGCCCTTTCAGAATCATGTTCCATCTTCTGCATTTAATTTTGCTTTAATTTAGTTGAGGAAGACTGATACATCAGGTTTTATAGTAAGATTTTTTTTTGTAAAATAATGTATCATTTTCCTTATCACATATTACTCCTTCAAATTAGACGTGATGTGGTACATTACCAGTGAAATGGAATAATGCTCTTCTTGTTTGAGAATGTTAATGGTTTATGCAGATGCCAAGAACTTGCTTTGCCTGGCACTCCGTGGAGAGAATAATGCAAGACTAATATCCATTCATTTCTTGTCGCAAGGTGTTTGAGTGCCTCTGCAATTGAAAGCTTGTGGAGATGAACTGGATTCTGCAAGAACAGTGGATTGAAAGCATGTCCGCGACAGCGACTCCACGCATCCTCCGTTGTTTCTATTTGGAAGATACATTGAATTCAAATTCTACAGCATACAGAGTGGAACAGTATTTTCACAAGTTTGTCAGTGATGTTGTCTAAGCGTTTTGATGTAAGCAATCCATAGCATATAATGTCATATTACAGATTCATTTTATGTTGATATGTTAGGTGTCTTTTTGCACATGAAATCACAGTTTAAAAATGTATCAACAAATGATCAAGTTCAGATGATAATTTTTCTTTGTAATTTACAGAACAAATTATACCATTTCACTGCCAGTGTACCAAATGAAGTCTAATTATTTAAGGAATAATAACGTGATATGAAAAATTATACAGTATTTTGCAAATTTTGTTATAACTATTACAAAATTAATAAATCATAATATCTTGCTCGAATTCGGGTTTACTAAATAATATACTTACTCTAATGCGTTTAAATTACATAAAGAATAAGTTGTGGGTAAGAAAACAGTTTTCAGACATTTCTAAATTTTACAATTTGCTAATCTGTCACAAGACCAGTTCTAACATATGGTTGTGAATGCCGAACAGGAACTAAAAAAAAATAAATTAAACAACGGAAATGAAAGTTTTAAGGAAAATCGTACAAAAATTGCTGAGAGACAAAATTCGCAGCTCTGTTATTAGAGAAGAATGTGAAATTGAACCTATAAACCTCTCGATAAATGATAGAAGACTAAATTGGAACGATCTCATATATAGAATGGAGAACAGAAGATTAGTGAAGAAAGTACGTGACTGGACACCTCAGCAGTAAAGGCCTTTAGGAAGACCACAACTACGATGGAAGGACTTCACCATGCCCTGGACCTGAAGTGAATGAAAACGCAACAAGCTGCCAGCTTTTATGTGTAGCGGAAGAAGAAGACGATTTTAATAACTAGATTTTCTATCGCGTTATACCCTGCATGCATTATACTTATTAAATTTAATATTGGATACTAAACGATTTATTAGTCAAACTGAACAATAATAAAATTAAGATCTAATAACACAATAAAGTTAATGATTATTTAAATTACTAAAATAATATATACACAAGGGAATAACTTATTCTAATATGCATAAAAATACTAGGACAGTTGTAAAATTTAATGAATAACACAGGTCTGCTATTTTGTTTTTCTACGGCATAGGGTTTTATTTATTTATTTTACCTGATGGAGTTAAGACCGTAAGGTCTTCTCTTCCACTTCATCAGGGTTAAATTATATACACAATAAGAATTATGAGTGATACATAATATATATAGACTACACAATATAAATTTGAAGAAGGTAAGAAAAAAATGATAATAACAAAAATAATAACCTATTATTAGATTAAGTAAATGGCTTGGTTACATAAATTTTAAAATATAAAGAAATAATAAAAGTATACATGGAACATATTATATTGTCTAAGGAAATATTAAGTGAGTTTCTTTTTAAACTGTTTTTGAGTCGGCCAGTCCTTGATATACGAGGGGAGGCGAATTCCAGAGCCGAATGGCTGAAACGAGGAAGGATGAGGAATAGTGAGATGTTCTATGTAGAGGAATAGCTAGATTTAAAATTTCTCTCGATCGTGTGTTTAAGTTATGGTGGTCGGATAGCGAATGAAAGCGAGTAGAAATATAAAGAGGTGATGAGGCTGCCGACAAATTGTTGTTTAAGAAGCAGAGGCAATGTATATTTTGCCTGTCGTCCAATGAGCAGACCAAAACATTTCAAATTAACAGGTTTCTAAACATAATTTTGCGTGTGAGCGATTCAAATATGTTGAGTTTTTTTATATCACGTAGCGTTTTTTTGCAATGTAGAAATTAAATATTTCTCACTTTTGGCATTATACTAATAGCCATAATCCTTCATATTGCTGTAAAATCTACAGAGGCTTCATACAATTCCAATCCTGTAGTTAGAACAGTTTAAAATAAACAAAAGACTACTAATATACCTTAAGATCGCTATTTTCTCATCCTCTTAGCAAGAAATGAACGTAGAGTTAATTGGCGTTTGTGCTCCTGCCGAGGATTTTCTCTTCCTAACACCAACGATATAGTAGGCAATCTTGTAGACATCCCTGCTACCTTATTTCCTTCTCTTTTATGTCTTTATGGAATCTCTCACCGTTTTCTTCACTTAGTGCTCCTAAATTCTCTGGGTAATATTGAAGATGAGAGTGGAGGAAATTTAAGTTCAGCTGATATTACATCCCAGTGTCCTGAAATGTTTGAGCATGGATTTTACAATTTTCTCATATTGATCAACTTTAACATTACTCAGAAACTTCTCGTTGACGTCCTGTTACAATTCCCAAGCTTGTAGTTCTATGTCAGACAGGCAGTTTTTAAATTTAACATCCCTAATAAGTTTGCTAATATGTGGCCTTCAGAAAGTTATCCTTCACTTTTGCTTCAGAGAGTTGCAGAATTTTTAGCAGTGTATTGGTAACAAGGGACATTTTTGTCCAAAACTTTACGATATTGCTTAATTAATCCTAGTTTTATGTGCAATGGAGGTAATAATATTTTTTTCCGGAATCGACTAATAGGCAATTTATTATGTTTTCCCTCCTGACACCAGTTTCTTCCTTTTCGGTCAATTAGTAACTTTCCAGTGTCTTTCCCTGGCTCTAGAGTCCCATTCACACAAAAAATACGGACATTTCGTGAACCCTCCTGTTTCTTCAATATAATACCTCACACCTTAAGATCTGCCCGCGTACCAGTTGTGTTCATTATATTTGTTCTCTAGAATAGTACACATGTTTGTATATGTTTATTTCACGTACACTGACTGAACTAGGCCTATTGGAACCAAAGCTTATTTATTCATATTATGCAGAAGAACGCCCTTTAGAATTATTTTGCTAAAATCAATAAATAGGCCTAGGCCTATGCGCCAATCTGCCGCTTCATAAACTGTTCCTAGACGAAAATTCAAGCCAGAGATACAACGGTACACTATCCCCCCCATTTCTAAATAAATTTTAAATTTTTCTTTACGATGTCTACACAAATAAAAAGTTGTATTAAGATATAAAAGATTGCCTTCTTTAAATCTTGAACCTAAAAATTCTTTTTTTTTTTCGTAAGACCCAAAACCATACCAAATCGTTTGATTTCGATTAATTGATGGGACTTGGACTGTTGTATTTTTATTCTATCGTTTTCTATGTTGGAGGTGGTAGGTACGCTGGTACTACTCTCTTATAATCTTCTTCTTCTTCTTCTTAAACTTAATTTGTAGGATTTTCATCCTGTTTATTTCCAAAATCACTCCTCGGAGGAAGACGTACTGGATGTACATTCACTGTCTATCCATCTCTTGGCAGGTCTTCCTCTTGTTCTTCTCCCGTCCATTGGTCTATCTTCTTTAGCTCTTTTTGCAAGCCGGTTAACTTTCTATATGACCCTTCCAATATTTTCGTCTATCTATAATAAATTTGGTTATGTCTTGAATATGGCATTTGTCCCTAATTTCTGTGTTGTGTATTTTATCAAATAATGTTTTCCCCTGAATAGTTCTTAAGATTTTCATTTCGCAGGTGCTTATTATTTGTTTAGTTTTTGTTGTATCTTATAATGTTATTGGTGGTTATTGGAATTGTTATATTTGGCCCATGTGCTTGCGACTAAATGTTTCCGGAGTTTATTTTATTTATTTATTTATTTTTGCCGGGAACTGGTGTAATGTAATCAAGAGAGGAATGAACCTACCCTCAGTTAAACACAATAACAGACTCGTATGAATAAAATCAGTGATTATATTATAAGATTGTATTATATTTATATGTTTACATATTTTAATACAGCGCGTATATACCGCATTCAAGTGGTGGACCGCGCCCTGTCATTGTTTGTGTTAAAAGTAGAATTTTGCAAAACCTGTACGTGATACACAAACACTTGTAACGGTTATGTTATCAGGGAATTTGACTTGACTTATTTACATTAAAATATCTCATGTCGCAAAATCTTCGCAGGCCTGTGTTATTCTATTGCTTATAAATTAAATAAATAAATATGACATTAGTTGAAATATTGATAAACCGTAATACTATTTTTATTAAATAAAAGAAAAATAATTTATTAATTGTTAAAATATTACTATTAGTAAGAGGTTTAACTTAGTTAATAAAAGTCTTAATTTCCTCTTTTTGAAAAATGTTTTAGTTTGGCTCTCTGACAGAGTGGAAGAGAATTACATGTTCTAAAGTATATGTATAATAATGAGAATTGTATTTATATTCTAATTTGTTTATGTTTTTTTTCTTAAATGTATTGCAAATTGCATTCTGTATATACTTTATATTTCTATGCATTATAGAGACTCTTGACTTCCCAACTCCTTTCAAAAAAACGTTAAACTGAAAATATATAAAACCATTATTCTACCAGTTATATTATATGGATGCGAAATATGGACTCTTACTTTAAGGGAGAAAAGGTGATTACGAATATTTGAGAATAAAGATCTTAGGAAAAGTTTTGGACCAAAGAGAGATGAGTGGAGAAGACTACATAACAGTGAATTACATGGTCTTTATAGGAAGCCAGATATAATAAAAACCGTTAAGTCTCGTAGATGCGATGGGCAGGACATATGACACGAATGGGGAATGAAAGACGTGCATGGAAGTTTCTTGTAGGAAAACCAGAGGGAAAACGCCCAGTTGGTAGACCAATAATGAGGTGGGAGAATAACATTAACTATGATTTGAAAGAAGTAGATTATGCAGGGAATGATTGAAAAACATTGTCTCAGGATAGGTATGTATGGAGAGCTTATGTCCACGCGGCCATGAACCTACGGATTCGATAGCGCCAGTAAGTTAGATCTTTGGTATATTTTGTATATTTGTGTAGTTGAGTTAAATAGAATGGTTTATGATTATAATTCTGCCCGAGTAAGTAAAACACTATTATTATTATTATTATTATTATTATTATTATTATTATTATTATTATTATCATCATCATTATTATGTTTCTCCAAACACTTGTTTATGATTTCATGCGTATTTTCCATTAGTCTAAGAGATATAGGGACTCCAAAAGATGGAGGTAAATGAAGAACCACTTGCGCCATGGAGCCGCCATTATGAACTATAAAAACTCTCATTAAATTAACTTTTAGTTTACAGTTGTATGACTTTTTCCCCTAGATTGTCGCAAAATGTTGCTGAACCCCGATTTTTTTATTTTTTCAGGGAATAATAATCTTAAGTTCACTTCCACTCAACTTACAAAGCTAATAAATCCCCAGTACGTGCTTTGAATGTCAAGTGTTTGCTAACAACAACGAAAATGGAGCTCTTCAACTTAGAAAGAATTAACTTAAAACAACTCTAGTTTTTCTTTCTTCTTATCTTGAAAATATCATTACAGTGTATACTTTAAGAACAATCCTTACTCAGTCCGTAAATATTGATGAAGCGCGGCGGTTCTAACTTAACTCTAGGGATGGATTTCTCAACCAAAGTCTAAACCACGACCCCAGTTTTCCAATTTTTAATGTTTCCATAACACCTATAAAATGACTGATAATTCACAGAAATTGTTTTGAAACATGGACATGATTCAGACTTTTGTTTTTATAATTAACAGTTGTAGATTTTCAGTTTTATGGTTGTTATGGGAACAAGAAAAAATTGGAAAACCGCGGTCGCGGTTTAGTCTTCGGTTGAGAAATCCACCCTACGAATTTGTTTTCAGGAGCATTTAACCCTTAAATTGTCAATACCATATTTTCTCGTGACAGTTATTTAAATGTTCCGGACCGCAAGGATTTTTTTTTCTAATGCCCCAGGTTGTCTTTCTACATGCCTGGTATTCTCTTGGCATGGCGTACCTATAACCCACTTCTGAGGTTGGGGCGCCTGGAAGGCGGGGTTACGTGCCTCGATGATATGATGGGTGATGTGATATGATAGTGGTGCGCCAGGAGAGTCCTAATCCTAAGCTTAATCTAAGATGAATATGAATGATGATGATTGCGATGGCCATATGATTTTGGGGGCCGTTTGGGCCTTAAAGTTTTTTTTGACATTTGTCTTACAGGTGAGGAAAAACCCCGATAAAAACCTCACCCAGAAAAACTGTCCCGACCGGGATCGAACCCGGGCCCGCTGCGTGACAAGTCAGCACGCTACCTCGAGACCACAGCGGTGGACATAAATTAAATTCACGTAAAACTGTAAGTTATTATTATACATTATTGCGTAATTTGTCATAAATTTGAGTAATTTTTACTCGTTTATTCTTCTAATTCATCTAAAAACAATATTAAATCAATTAAATCAGTGTGTGCAATAGGATACATTTTTTAATTTAAGGGTTAAGTTAAAATTCGTTCCCGACCAATCAAATTAAATTTTGATGTGGTTTTCCTTACTTAAATGGAGTTGACTATGAAAACAATAAAGAGTAGCTCATATTAAACATAAATAATATCACCGATTCTATTAACGTTACATTCAGTGCCTTTTTTTTTGTCAGTACACTTTAGACTTAAAAAGACAAGGTATAACTAAATTCCCATTACATATTTTGAGAACGTGTAGTGGGGACCAAGGTGGTTACATTTAACATAGGAACTCATGCTCGGAAACTTACCGTTTTTTTCGCTGCACGCAAAATACCCCAACACACGTTGCTCTCCCTGACACTTGCTGTTGGTCGTGTGGGTCCACATACGAGAAGGGCTCGATGCAATAACCACCGATGTCAACGCAGATACGGTACTTCTTAGCATGTTCTAGTCACACGATCAAGAGGTCAATAGTAATTCGAAACAATAAATGCATTCAAATTCTTTTATTATATCGTACCGAATGGGCCTTATATTCTTCTCAGAATATCCCATTTCTTGAATTGTGGCAACTGGAAGGCGGAGTTACTTTATCGCGATGATATGATTGATGATAAATGCTAATGATGTGATAGGAGAGTACTTAATCTAAATTCCAGACAACCACAGGGATAATTCCCTTTAATGAAAAATTCCTGTAGTCTGAAGGGGAATCGAATCCGGAACCTCATAAACTGTGGTCAGGAACTCTGAACACAAGACGATGAAGCTGATCGTAATAAGAATTCCTATTACAAACTTCTGGGGGTTGTAGAGGAGACAGAATAGTTAAATTTTCGATAAAGAACTCATGCCCGGAAACGTGCCATTTCGATGTAAAATGGGTTTGAAGATTGAAACACAATGGGCTGACATCGTGTGTCTTGTGTTTCAGAATAAGTATTATATACTTCTAGGGGCTGTAGTACAAGTGTGGTCTACATGGCGACTCTGTTTTTCGTTGTACAAAGTGTACCTGCTACGCATCTTTTCATACACACGCCCCACAAAACCTGATGTGTGCTCAATAATTTCTGCTACCGCCAGAATTCGTGCAAGATCTTCTCCCAACTCGACAAGTGCAGTACTACCCCTAGAAGTCTGTAATAGACCTACTTATTCTGAAACACAAAACGCACGATATCAGCCCATTATCTTTCGATCTTCAAATCTATTTTATATCGAAATGGCACGTTTCTGGACACCGGTTCCTAATCAAAACTTTATCTACTTAGTCCCCTCTACAACCCCCAGAAGTTTGTAATATGATTTATTAATCACCCTGTATACTTCTTATTTTGAATTACTATTGACCTCTTTTCACAACTGACTCCACTTAACATGCTGTATATAGATTGTGCACAAGCATAACAAGAATATGTTGATATATGAGTGCAGTATAATTGATTCGATTGTTTAATGTATTATATTGTATTTCAAGTACACACTACAATTACCGGTCTTTGTCGAGTTAACATAGTTAGTGAAGCGTGTATTCATTCAGCGGAACGAGCTGTGAAATTCGCAGTGTGGATTTCATTTTCACTCGTTTCGTTTTAAATAAAACAAAATTAATGTTGTTACGAGCGCAACATATGAAAGATTCTAGAATTAAATGAATTTTCGTCCACTAGATAACGACGTTTTTTAAAATTTAAATTGTGCAAGCAATTAAATGGAAATGAATCTTTACAGTATAACAAAACTGAACATCATTTAACTAAATTAACCAACATTCAGTTAATGAACTGGAAAAACGGACATGTTAATTTATGTTACCCATTATCTTACCTCTACTTTCTGTCTGTCAATGTGTAGAAAGTTATTAAATAAAAAAAACAAAAATCATTAATAATTTTAATTCAATATGAGTATGTAATGATACACACATTTGAATCAGCTGCATATTCACAGGTATTAAAAGTTGTTGGATGTAGTTTATGGAAGTACACGGTGATTACAAATGATTGGAGCGATTTCATGATTTTATTGTAGCGATCTTATTTGACATATCTTCACAGAACTTTAAAGTTATGTATAAAAACTCATAAGGTTTTTTTTTTTGTTTTCTCTCGCAGCCGTGTTTCAGCTTTAAACCGAGAGAGCGCAGCAGTTATCAAAGATGGCGACAGGCGAGGAGAAAGCATATGCTGTGCTTGAATTTCATTCAACTCAATCTGTGATAACTGTGCAACGACACTTCAGAACGAAGTTCGAGAAAGATGCACCGAGTGCCAACTCCATTCGGCGATGGTATGCGCAATTTAAAGCTACAGGATGCCTCTGTAAAAGGAAATCAACGGGTCGTCCTTCAGTGAGTGAAGAAAAGGTTGAGAGTGTGCGGATGAGTTTCACACGTAGCCCACAGAAATCAACACGAAAAGCGAGCAGAGAGCTGAACATTCCACAACCGACCGTTTGGAAGATCTTGCGGAAAAGATTGAAGCATAAACCTTACCACTTGCAATTTCTACAAGCCCTTACGCGCCCATTGACAAAGTGAGTCGGTTTGAATTTTGTACACAAATGCAGCAGTTTATGGATGAGGATGGTTTTTGTGAGAAACTTGTCTTCAGTGACGAAGCAACATTCTTTGTGAATGGCAAAGTGAACAAACACAATGTGCGAATCTGGGGCACAGAAAATCCCCGCGTTATTGTGCAGCACATTCGCGACTCCCCAAAAGTTAGTGTGTTCTGTGCGGTTTCTCAGTTCAAAGTTTATGGCCCTTTTTTCTTCTGCGAGCAGAACGTTACAGGACACGTGTACCTGGACATGCTGGAAAATTGGCTCATGCCGCAGCTGACGACCGACAGTGAGACCTTCATCTACCAGCAGGATGGTGCTCCACCACACTTCCATCACGATGTTCGTGAATTTTAAACATGAGATTGCCAAACCGATGGATCGGTCGCAGTGGAGAGAATGATCAGAAATTGTTGTCATGGCCTCCACGCTCCCCCGATTTGACGCCGTGCGATTTTTTTGTTTGGGGGTATGTGAAAGATTCAGTGTTTGTGCCTCCTTTACCAGTAGACTTACCAGAACTGCGAGCTCGCATAATCAATGCCTTTGAACAAATTAATAGGGACATGTTACGTCGAGTATGGGACGAACTTGATTACAGACTTGATATCTGCAGAATCACCAAGGGGGAGCATATGGAGCACCTGTAACATCTCAAAAAAAACCTGGGAAGTTGCTCTATGTATCTGTAAAAGTTCGTGAAAATATGTCGAATACTACAGCTACCATAAAATCATGAAATCGCTCCAATCATTTGTAATCACCCTGTATATTTATTCGGTTTTCTTTTATTTATATACTTAATTAATATCAAACCTCATAGGCTAGCAGTCAAAGTCTCTGACTACAGTTCATGAGGTTCTGGGTTCGATTCCCTGCCGGTAATAGGAATTTTTACTTAAAAGGGAATTATTCCTGTGGTTGCCCATGGCCTGCAATTCAGGTTAAGGACTCTCCTGACACTTCATCATCATTTATCGCCCAACATATCATCGGGGAAATGTAAGTCCGCGCTCTCGTTCCTTTCTATTCTGTGTTATTTACGAGTAATTCATCTTTGCGCAAGGGTTCTTTTTTTTTGTAAATTGAATTTGTTTAGATCAATCGCTTTACACAATAAGAAGTGTATTTTAGAAATATTACTGTCAACCCGCGCAAGAGGCAACCGAAAATATTGATTATGCTTTTTTTTTCTTTCTTTTCTTTTCTTTTTTTTTTTTTTTTGGAAAAGAGGAAGGTATGAGTCCACGCACAGACCCCAATGTCCCGTTCCGACCGAGACACCCTGTTTCGGGAGCGTCACAAAACTGATACTGTGCGCTCATTGAACAGATCCACGAGCAGTGCTACTGCTTCTGTACGCGAACAAATTTACATATCGAGTGAAGATGACACCCATATATTTGTCGAAGATGTCTCCGAAGTTATACAGAGTGATTCATATTTCCTATTACAAACTTTTGAGGGTTGTAGAAGGGAATAGATAAAGTTTCGATAAGGAACCAATGTCCGCAAACATACCATTTCGATGTAAAGTGGTTTGAAGATAGAAACACAAAGGACTGATGTCGTATGGCTTATGTGTCAGAATAAGTTACAGACTTATAGGGGTTGTACTAAAAGTGTGGTTCCATGTGGCGACCCTGTTTTTCGTTGTACAAAGTGTACCTGTGACGCATCTTTTCATACAACCGCCCCACAAGACCTGATGTGTGCTCAATAATTTGTGCTGCCGCCAAAATTCGTGCAAGATATTCCCCCAACTCGACAAGTGTAGTACAACACCTAGAAGTCTGTAATACTTATTCTGAAACACAAAACACACGATATCAGCCCATTATGTTTCGAATATCTGATATACAATCTATTTTACATCGAAATGGTACGTTTCCGGACATGGGTTCCTAATCAAAACTTTATCTACTTAGTCCCCTCTCCAACCCCTAGAAGTTTGTAATAGGAATTATGAATCGCTCTGTATATAAATATTAGTCGAATTGATGCGATGCAGGATCACTGATGCCCAGTGCAGCTTACTGGGTATCGACGAATTATATGTAACACGTAAAGCCTATAAACAGTAGGACTACATGACTATTTAAAGTGTTGTTGCCAATAATGCGTGGGTCAGGGACAGACATCCTTGACAAGTGATCGTTTAGCGTGGCATTAATAAAATTCACATCTAGATATTTAAGTGGCACGGAAATGTGTGGAATGTGACAATGTCATTCGATTTTATTTCCTCTTCCAACTCGTTAGGCGGGCACATGGGATCAACGACATTTTTATTTTTTCTCCTTTCTCCTTTTCTCATTTCGATTCAATGAACAAGAATGTAATTCAAGTTCAGACTGCTGGCTTTAGTCATGAAGAAAATTTAAGTAGGTACTTAAAACTTTAAAAAAACTGAGTAATCGTTTGTCTTCCCTCATTCAGAAAAAAAACTTTACTACTCATGCATCACACTTACGCAAATAATAATAATAATAATAATAATAATAATAATAATAATAATAATAATAATAATAATAATAATAATAATAGTAATAATAATAATAGTAATAATAATAATAGTAATAATAAATATAATAATAATAAATATAATAATAATAATAATCGTCGTCCTCATCATCTTTAAAGTATGGGCCTGTTGGCACGTTCCGCTCCCCCAATTCACAATATGCTATAGGTCGTCCTTCCAACGTCGTTTCGATCTACATTTCTACGGGCTTCATCTTTATAATGAAGCGTCTGTTTTGATAAACGATTATTTGGCATTCTTTGTACATGTTCAAACCAATTACATTTATTTCTGCATATTCTCTCGTTTATATTATATATTTATAATTCATCTCTGATATCTTGGCTTCTCTTTTGATCTCTTACAGATACACCTGCAAATCTCACAAATCTCATTTGTATTGAGATATAATCATCATCACGGACAGATTTACAATATGCAGTGAATCCCATTACGGTAAATTATGCAAAAAAAACAAAAATCAAATAAAAGGCGATTTAAACATTTTATAACCAATGATAGGCCTACAATTTAGCAGTATAGACAAAAATGGAAATGATGTCTACGTGGAATCTCGGATAGAAAAACTGTCTTCGATAACGATTGCCATTCGTTAGGGATAAGAAATGTAGGAAGACCGTAATATATCTAACGGCATAACATTTTGATAAAAAATTGCCAGAAAAGTGACTTACGCGCACTGAATCTTAAGTAAACCCTCCTTTCGTGTCCGGCGTGATGCGCGGATTAGGGATGAAGTGAGATTGAGTCATATTAGTGAAGATTTGTGATATAACAGGAACCCGGCTGCCTAGGCTTGTCGCACCTTTACAGGTGGAGATGAAATGAATAGATTCGAAAGAGTTGATATGGGTATGGAGAAGAGTTTAGTTAGATTTTCTAGGGTATGTGCCACTAAGAAAAAACATTTCATTAGTGAATACAACAGTAGAATAGGTGAACAATTTTAATAATCTGGAATTAAATGTAACATATAGATAGAGTGAATATATCACAAACAAAAATAAATATGTACCGTGTACGGCTACGGCTATCTAAATATCGACTCTTTTATATTAAAAAATTCCACTACAATATTTACTCTTGTCCAAATCATGCCCGTGGATTATCAATGAATAATCTGAACCGTGTATTAGATACATTTTCTTGCGTGTGCTGGACATGTCTGTGTGTTACCCTGCGATAGCTCTGTTCCACCGAAGTCTGTTAGTTGTATCTGTGCCTATCCTTTCCCGAACACACCCTTACTATCCCCTATTCCTTGGTTACTTGCACCGACGTAATATCTATCGGCCACACGGAACGATAGTGGCCAGTCAAGATGTAGCATTGGCCAAGAAGGTCAGAGATTTTGGAGGTTCCGACCGGCAGTCATCCCTCTTGGGTTTGTCTTGAGTTGCGGCGTCTATCGCCGACATTATTGGTTTCCTCCAGCTTCCTGCAAGAGGAAAATGCTTGGAGACGTCATGGAGGAATTAATCTTCAGTTAGGAGAGAATGCTACATGAATGTTCTATGGTACGAATTGTTCTTTATTATTATGTCATTTAGTTGGACTGCTTATATGATTTCCTATTTAAGTATTCAGTTAAAGATATTAATTATTTATTCATTTTATGACTTATATTATCATTAATTTAAATATACAAAGTAATTTTATATGCTGATTTGTTACTGTTTGAACAATAGATCACTTGAACATTAGTTTGGCAGTAGCTTGATACAATACTTAGTGTCCACGTCAAGTACTCATGATTATAGATCATTTATTGGCTGCGATTAATATATTTATTGAGATGGATTATAAATGCCTAGTAGTTACCCTGCTAAAGTAATGAAACAACTCCGTGAATATTGTGGGCCCAGCCACGGAGATACTCTGCTTGTAAAGCTATTTAGAGTATTGTATTTATTTTCTAGTTCTCTGTACACACGCGACTCGTTATGCTAAGTCTTACTGATGGACTTTGGTGAGCGCTATAATCAATATGTCGCTTGTAGTTATTTATTTCTTTAAAGAGCTTAATCCATACCCAGAGCACATTAGGTCCCCTCTAACCCCCATGCAAATCTCTAATCACAATAATATTATTCACGGGCATCTATAATAACGTCTGAGAAGTAGGATTATAGCTTTCCAATGCAACATTCAACATTAATACAATCTATCAAGATCGCGATAACATAATAAATAAGAGATAACCGGTAAACAATACTGAACATAATACGAATGCAGAGAGTCTACGCGCTGGGCCCAATGCTACGTAGACACGCTTAATTTCCTAAAGTAAACCTCTGATAGTTTCAAACGCTATTAAACACATACACTTTAAATGCTTATGTTGACATATCCAGGTTATTATCATAACTCATGACTATAATCATGACTGAGGGCTTTAGAGTAAAGCAAACTATGTACTTTAGCTAGTCTCACATAGAAAGATACTCTTGCAAAGATACAAATAATAATCCGTGACATTTAACTAAAAATGAATATATCTTTAATAGAAAAAAATGGTAATTTGGAATAAAGTGTTAAATGAACAATAATTGGGGCGGTAAGCCAAATAGAAAAAAAACATAATGAAAATTAAACATACAATAAATGTGTCTTCTTCTTATAAGTATCAAACATAACCACATATAATATTAATAATTCGATACAACAATCAATCGTAACATACATTCCAAAATAATACTCAACTTATGATAATTATTTTTTACAGCCAAATAAATACAAATGTAGATCTTGAAGGCGGCCGAGGGATTCTCAGCTCGGAATCCCTTGCCAAAACAAAAGATTCCAATACTTGAAGAAGACTCCAGCAGACTGCTCGGAAGACTGCTTATCTTCTCATGTCGCTAGAGGCGGACCTCCTCTCTCGCGCATGATAAGCGCGCAGAGAGGATGGGGGAAGGGTATATTCAGGAAAGAGAGGAAAGAGGAAGAAGGCACAGATCATACCACGAACAAACAACAAAGTCGTGGCAACATAGACGAAAAAACACGCTTGCACAGTACAATATCCCTCCCTCTTTTCCCATGCGCGCAGAGAGGTTGGGAGAAGGGTATATTCAGGAAAGAGAGGAAAGAGGAAGGAGGCACATATCATAACAACGATCAAACAACAGTCATGACAACATAGATGAAAGAAACACGCTTGCACAGTACAAATGCTTTAATTGAATGTGTGGCACCATAAAACGAAGCCTCAAGGGAACTAGTTAATAAATACTTTTAAATTATATAAAACAATGGCGGTTTCAACACTACTGTATAGATCAGAACACAGGATTCTAAAAAAGAAACAAGGAAGGAAAATTATAATCTTCAGAAATGAGTTCTTTACCCCAGTGAGGCTGTACAATAGAAGATGTAGTGAAGATATAGGAATGAACTAAATATATTCAAATTATTAGACAGGATTGCACAATACAGAGACGAATGGATGGATCTCACCATTAGAATGGATAACAACATCATCCAGAAACATATTATTTTGCTAGGACGAATAAATGTAGGAATTCCCAATAAAATATGGACAGAAGAATTCTAACATGAGGTATAATCCTTAATCATGATGAGTATGGAGAAGTGTTGAAATTAACCTTTTGACATAGAGGAAATGATAGAAACCCCGAAAAATGCCTGATTCTTCCAATGAACCCTACAAGGAGTGACATATACGCGAAATCAGAACCCGGATTATGAGGACAAGTGCCTCGCCACTTGCACCACGGTCCCACCTGAATCTGAGAGTGATGAATATCATTGATTTGATGTAGGCTATGTAATGGCTGGCTGTATGTGCTAACAAATGAAGTGAGAGATAAAAGTGTGGGTAAATGAAAATGACCTGTGAAAATAACCGATATTAATAACATTCAGGATTTCAATTTGCATCGTACAAAAAGGGTCAATGTGTGCAATAACTTAAAATTAAGTTCACCTGACTTCACTTGAATTGCTTGTCATAAATTTTACTATTGTCGTTAAAAAGTTAACGTCCCCCTTAATGGGTCAGTTACGGATTGATGGCTAGCAATTTCGTATTTTACATCAACGTTAGCTGCATTCGAACCGTAATGTTACTATATGCTTTTGTTATGGCTCTATTCCATAAATATTCAGTAATTCTGTAGATTCATATCCATACTATATAATAATGTGTAACAATGTTAATAAATTATGATGTAGTCTATTAGCTACAGTCTGCTGTTTCCACCTCGTGGAATTAAAAAAAAAACAACAAAAACAAAATATTTAAAATGTACAACAAAAAATTAAAATATAAGTAATTTAACCAACAATTATTATATAATGGAAATTGACAACTAATGACAAATGAGGGAAATTTTGAGAAAATGGCTGAATTAAAATATCTAGGAACAATAATCACAATAGAAATGATAGATGCACAAAAGATATTAAATATAGCCTCAATTCCGGAAATGAGTGCTATAATGTATTAAGGAAGTTTTGACGTCCCAATGTCTTTCAAAAAACGTTAAACTTAAAATATATAAAACTATTATTCTGCCAGTTATATTGTATGGATGTGAAACATGGACTCTTACATGAAGGGAGGAAAGGAGATTACTAGTATTTGAGAATAAAGTTCTTAGGAAAATTTTTGGACCAAAGAGGGATGAACAGACAGGTGAATGAAGAAGCCTTACGTAACAGTGAAGTACATGGTCTTTATAGGAAGCCAAATATCATAAGAACAATTAAGTCTCGTAGACTGCGATGGGCAGAATATGTGGTGCGAATGAGGAGTGAAAGACGTGCACGGAAGCTTCTTGCAGGAAAACCAGAGGAAAAATGCCCAGTTGGTAGAACAAGATTGTGGTGGGAGAATAACACTAACTATGTTTTGAGGAAGTACCTTATACAGGGAATGATTGGAAAACATTAGCTCAGGATAGAGTATGGTGAGCTTATGTTCTCGCGCGGCAATGAACCTACGGGTTCGATAGTGCTACTGAGTTAGTTATTACACACACACACACACACACACACACACACATATATATATATATATATATATATATATATGATAAGAAAAATAAATGCCTGGACGGGATTCGAACCCGGAACTCTGAGTCTGTACCTCAGCGTGTTATCCGTTACACCACCAGGCGAATGTAATTCAAACACTTATTTTTCTTATATATGTATTATGTTCTCCATTATTACTAGATGTCGCGAGAACTCGGTCTTCACTGCCATCTAGAACTGACTATAACAAGTAAGCAAATTAAAGAGAAATATTTTTACTTTATAGCAGTGACGCTTTATCGATGTTACAGTTAAATGTTTAACATTGAGCAATGCAAGCTTAATATGGTATGATAAGAAAAAAATATATAAAAAGTAAAATTTTACAAATACCTTTAACTGTAGAAGGAAAAAACAGGCAGTATAGAAGAAGAAATTAGTGAAAGAATTTCACCATAAAGCCTACTATGCAAATGGAATGCTCTTTAAAAGTAAACTTGTCTCCAGACTAATTACAAATAAGCTATGTATTACAGTAATAAGAACGGTTGTAACATATGGCTGTGAAACATGGGTACTGAAATAATCTGATAAACAAGAACTATTAATCCTTGAAAATAAAATCTTGCGGAGAACTTTCGGGCCAATTAGAGAAAAGGATGGCACATCGCGTATACGAATGAACTGGAATTAAATAATGTAATACAAAATATAACTATAGTAAATCATATTATAGCTCAAAAGCTTAGTCATTTGAACAGAATGCAAGAAGACAAACTTGTAAAAATAATATACAAATAGAAACCATATATGCACCAGAATAGCTTGACACCCAAAAAATAGATGTCAGGATGATATCATAAAATATATAACTGAAATCAAAATTAAACATTGGCCAGTCTGTATTCAGAATAGATCTGAATGGAGAAATATACTTAAGAAGGCCAAAACGTCGCTGAAGTTGTAGTCGCCTACTTGAACAAGAAGAAGAAGAAGAAGAAGAAGAAGAAGAAAATGAAGGACAATATATATGTATTTTATATATTGATAGTTTACCTTTGTTTATATTGTATTGCTTTGTTAACATTTGTTTACATAGTTGAACTATGCTCACAAATAGGACGTATTTATGACATTCATCTGAATAAGATACAGTGCAGTGTAATGAAACGGCTATTAAGAATGTTAAAATAAATATTTACTAAAATAACATAAAACTTTGATAGTTGTTTTCAAGTAAAAATCCGCCCATTACAATGACCAACAAAAAATAAACTTTTTTTGTCTAAGAAAGGAAAATATGTGATTCTGATAGTATTTGTTCTCCTCAATTCAAATATGATATCGGGTGTTCATCACGCAAGGTTTCCGAGAGAGAGGCATTTATAATTTCAAACACTTTAATATTTTCTACATTCGTAACTACACAATATTCGAACAATCGGACTTACCTAGAAAGTAAGAAATGATGATTTTCTGCTACATTTCGCCTGTGGAGCATCCCTGTTGATGGTCCAACAATAATCGGCCAGCATATTAGGATTCCATTTGCCTTGATATCTCTTTTCCATAGCTGAAATCTCCTGAGTTAGCTCATTTGGTTTTATTTTACAATGGAGAAATGGGCGAAAAAAAGTTTATTAAAAAATTATTTAAATCCATTAATTGAAATTGAAATAAAAAACTGTGGGTGATGGAGAAATTCCGAATATATATTTGAAAACACGATAAAAAACTGTATTAAGTACAATTGGTACTGATGAGACAAAAATCACGTTGACCAGTGTTATCTCAGTATATGGTTGTATGTACATTTAATATCCACGCAGCCATGAAACAAAGGGTTCGATATTGCCAGTGAGTTAGTTAGTTAGTTAATGACTTCTGTGGTTAAAGAGAGTTGATGAATGAAACACTACCTCCCTACTTACACTATTTTGGTAGTATGTAATGAAGCTAATAATATTCCATATAAACAAGAATATATCATACTTAATACAGATATTGCTTTTGATGAAACTTTGTGCCCTTCTTCCATGCCCAGCATTTACGTTTATATTTTTCATGTACTAAAAATAAAATTGCAAACAATTCTTTCGATTGTACCTCTCGGCTCAATTTAATTGAATTAAATTGAATGTTAATGAACTGCCGTAACTGTGAAACTGCATAATCTTTGGTTCCGTGCGCATTCATTAGCATTCCAAATTTCAATTTAGCTTCTCCTTGAGGGTTTGGCTATACGATCGCAAATGCAAATTAAGTAAGGATATACTATAAGACACTGTAGATTACAAATTAGTCAAATGCGAGAAAATGCTGTAGAAGTTACCTGCAAAGTGTGAAGTTCCCCCTAAATTCGTTAGGAAAAAATTAAGTAAATGTCAACTAGTTGATTTGAATTAAATATTTTTTTTTCATTTAATGTATGTGTATTACTAACTAACTAATTAACTAACTCATTGGCTCTATCGAGCCCGTAGGTTTAAGGCCTCGCGGACATAAGGTCTCTACACACCCCTATCATGTGCTAATGTTTTCCAATCATCCCCTGTATAATCTAGTTCCCTCAAATCATGGATAATGTTATCCTTGCACCTCATTCTTGGTTTACCAACTGGAGTTTTCCCTCTGGTTTTCCTACCAGAAGCTTCCATGCACCTCTTTCATCACCCATACATGCCACACGTGCTACTCATCGCAGTCTACGAGACTTAACTGTCTTTGTTATATCTGGCGTCCTATACACATCATGTAGCTCACTATTATGTAGTTTTCTCCATTCACATGTCTGTTCATCTCTTTTTGGCCCAAACATTTTCCTAACATCTTTATTGTCAAATACTCGTAATCTTCTTTCTTCCCTTAAAATAAGAGGCCATGTTTCGCATCCATATAATATAAGAAGGAGAATAACTGTATTATATCCTATTTTCAGTTTCAAGTTTTTTGTAAGGAGTTCGGACGGCAAGAGTCCCTATAATGCATAATAGTTTTTGGCATGGATTCCCGGAAGCAGTCCCCGCCCGGAAAACCGAATGAGGGACTGTTTTACCTCCTGAGAATATTACCCCAATGGAACCCATGTCCGCGTTTCTTGGCGGTTGTATTTTTACAGTGAAAGATCGTCACTCTTTCGACCAAAGAACTTTTTTCGTCGACCTGTCCGGCATGGGTAACCCTTTCGGGAGCAATACTATCACCGGCATAGTGCTCGGTGTCATTGAAGCACGCAAGCCACTTTACCACGACAAGGTAAAGATACCATGGAGGCATTGTATGTATATTACATTCCTTTATTGTTATTAAGTTAATATTATTATTATTATTATTATTATTTATTATTGTTGTTATTATCATCAATCGTATAAGTGTTGTTTGTACATGAAATTTCCGTTGCAACATTTAATATATTTTAATTTTTTTTATAATTCTAATTATTAGTATAGTGGATTGGGCCTATAGAATCTGTATTGTCAAATATATATTTGTAATTTGTGCTGATTGAGTGGAAGAGAATGCCTTAACTTTACCAGAATAAATTTATTAATATTAGATTTTATAAAGAAGAAACAATTAAATTGGTACGGACACATTAAAAGGATGGAAGAAGGAAGACTACCTAAGATAATCATGGATTGGGTACCACAGGGAAGGAAAAAGAAGGGTAGACCAATATTACGTGGATTCAGGGAATCAATGAAACTAAGAGGAAATGGGAAATAGAAGAAGATATATGGATGAACAGACAAGAATGGGAAAATGTGTTGAAACAAATGTGTAGTTAACTGTGAACATGGGTACCGGAAAAATGTATATTCATTGTAAAAGCCGGAATAATAAAAAAATATTATAATTATTATTGTTATTGTTATTGTATTATTATTATTATTATCATTAAGTTCTTTAAACTTTTTGTTCTTCCATCCATTTGTTTGTTCTAGAATAACTGTTACAATTTGAATGAAAAACCATTGTTCACGAAACATATCCTTCTGGATTGATCCAGTCTCTTGCAATGTAGTTGATACCGTGTGATGGCTCTAGGAATCCTTATTTTATGTATTCGGTTAGGAAATGTCTGGCACTTTCCAAAGTAATGACGAAATGTAGTTTAATACTGATCATATATTTAAATATTCAACTATAATATTTGTATTAGCTTTCCGATCCCATTTGTTCAACCCTGCAGTTCGAGTCATGAATCTCCTCTCACTAGCTGCTATCATTCTCTCAAAATATTTTAATAAGAGTCCATGACGTTATATAAGCATGTTATATATGTACCTCAGAGGTCAAGACTCGTCAATCCATTTTTAGGGATTCAGATGTTGTGATGGATGTGATAATAATCACAAGTAAGAGATCTATTGGAAGGTATAAAGTAACTTTCATCTTTGTTAGTGCAATTTAGGCTTTTATAAAATCCGCCGTAACTCCAAAATCGGTCAGTGGTATAGAGTACCTTTCTCCTGTACATTACGAGTTACGATTCTAGACCTCTGATGTACATAGGCCTATATGTAAATTATTTAAAGTACATTATTCGGTAGGTTGGTATGTATATTTTTTATTTAATGGCTCTTTTTTTAACAAGTAACGCCCGATTTCACGAATATTCGTAAAAGCTTGACAAATGAACTGTTAAGAAACGCGTTATTTATTTTAAAACCTGTGTTATCATTGTTGCGTTTCGTCAAATGTCGTTCCATTAAAACTCTTATGCGTATGCGTTTATTAGCTGCAGTATTCAGTTAACAATCTTATAATTCTCACTTCTACGCGTAGAAAGGAGACAAGAGAAAAATGGACAACTATAGGGAATCAGTTTGTTACACACATGCTACAAAATTTATGCAGACATTTTAAATGGAAAATTGAAAAGTTTCAGCGAAAAATTCCTCATGGCATGTCAAAATGGATTTAGGAAAGGACGATCTTGTATTGATTCAGCATTTTCTGTTAAACTATTGCTTGAAAAAGAAGAGAATTCAACTTAGAAACACATTTAACTTTCATAGATTTTGAAAAAGCATTCGACACAGTCAAGAGATTAAAACTCTTCAATATATTGGAAGACAGAAATATACCAAATTTACTTCTGCAGAACATACAAAATATTTACAAAGACAACACCATAATGATTAAATAACAGATTTTCTGATGAAGGAATTGTAAATCGTGGTGTAAGACAAGGCTGCCCCCTATCCCCAACACTCTTTGCGATTTATATAAACGAAGTAATATGTTGCTGGAACAATAAATATAAATTTGTAATAAGAATATCAGAAAATATATAATTAAACACCCTATTGTTTGCAGATGACCAAATAATAATAGCAAATTCAGAAGATAATCTACAAAAAGGTCTGTATGAACTTAACAAAATTACAGAAGAATATGGATTGAAGATATCTACAGAGAAAACAAAAATTATGGCATTTCAAGGTGTAGATCCTGGCAGAAGTAAAATTGTACTGAACAATAAAATGTTGGAGCAGGTGAATACTTTTACATATCTAGGATGCAATATCTCGTATGAAGAAGAAAAAGATGTAAATGCAAAAATATCTAAATTTAAAGAATTTTAGCGTTAATAAATTCTATCTTCAAGCCACAGTTAGTCCAAAAACATTCAAGACTAAAAGTGTATAAAACACTGGCTCTTCCAACTCTCTTGTATGGTAGCGAAGTATGGACATTGAAACAGAAGGGTATACAGGGACTTAGATCTGCTGAAATGAGATACCTTCGGAGGACTGCAGGATACACACTACTAGATCACAAAAAAATGAAGACATCTTAGAAGAATTGCACATGGAACCTTTAAAAAACAAAATTGCTGATTATAAGTCAAGATGGATGCAACATGTTTCATCGAATGGAATATGACAGTTAAGATATCAACCTCCAGGAAGACGAAGACCAGGACGTCCACTCAAAAGACTTCTGGATGGTGTTTCTCTTGAGGCCGAAACAAATGCCCAAATTCGTGAATGTACTGTGATGATGATGATGATGATGATGATAATTCTCTCATATAGTCATTTCGTTACTTCGCTAGAGACTGATAAATAATAATGCATCTTATAACAATGACCAATGTGATCGTCTTTTGTTTCTGTATTTTACCCAAATTATTATTCCGTGTAATTGTATCGTAATGGAAACCACAAATACAAACAAAAGACAACGAGCTTAATTTTTTCTACGAATTATAAAATGAATCGTTGTAGACATTTCTCTGATTGTGGTATTTTATCTTACATTCGATTTCTTTCAAAAGTTTTAATACGATTGCTTTCGATAAGCGATATATTTCTACAAATTTTCTGTCAGACATCTCATCAAGAAAGTACCGGTGTATATATATATGTGTGTGTTTTAGTGTGTGGCAATGAAAATTCTTCAAGTATCTGTTTCGTTTAATACCGGCCTCATTTCATAATTCCGCTTACTTTATTAGTTATGATTAATTAAAATGTGGGAGATTTGAATGGGACACCTGTATATATATATATATATATATATATATATATATATGCGTATGAAAGTTTTCTTGAGTTTTCCGCGTCTTGGATTCAAGTTCGGCCTCTGGCCACTGATTCCGACGTTTCGGCATGATCCCACATACCATTATCAAAGAATGTCGAGTCACAGGTTTAGGTCTTATATAATAAAACACATAGAGTTTTCGCTGTGGTCCGTTTCCGAAGACGTACACCCATTCGAGGTTTATTTCTTATGTTGTTAAATACCTTCAGTATTCAGTGTGGTCCGTTTCCGAAGCCGTACAACTATCCTATATAGCCTATATATATATACTCGTATATAATCCCGACTCAAGCATTCATTTTTCTTTTCATGTCATATATATATATATATATATATATATGCACTGCCAATACGAAGATATCTTCTTGTAAGCCCATGTTTCCATTAACAGAGATTTAGGCGCTCTCCCCCTACAGGGAAGAATTTGAACCATACTAATTTATTTACACTTGTTTTCGTATAGATGTCATTTGAGTGGTCCGTGGTCAGCGTTCCTCCTCATACTGATATCTAGGAAACCAAGGTAGTACTAGGACCGGAAAATTCGGTAAATTTTGTTTAGAGGCCTTTTAATTCAGGCTTAAGGATATTTTACGAGGCTGAAAATCTTCAGACTCGGGACCCACGGCTTAAAGTCCCTCCCGGAGGACTTGTTCCTTGGATTTTTCCATCCTAAAAATAATCCATCGACCCCGGCCGGACTTGAACCCGCGACCCTCGGGACCAGAGGCAAGGAGCATAACCATTAGACCACCGTGGGCCGACTCAAAACGAAGATATAAATATAGAAATACAGAAATATCTAAGAATGTGAGGAACAATAAGAAGAACTCTAAAGAATAAAACAACTCAGGATACTTAACTGAAATTTTATAAAGTCATGGCCGTTCCTACTATTATCTATGGCAGTGAAAATTGGACTTTGACTCATACAGATAGAGCAAAAAAAAAAGGCAGCGGAGATGAGATTTTTAAGGCCAACAGCAGGCTACACTGATATGGACCAGAAAAAAAGTTCTGAGATAAGAAATCAATTAAATATTTTTAAATTGAGGGATAAAATTGACAAACGAAGACAAAATTGGTACGCATATCTGCTAAGAATGCCAGATGATAGACCTTCTAAAATTATTTTAAACTACAGACCCACAGGATCTAGGAGTCAAGGAAGACTATTTGCTAGATGGAAAGACCAAATCTCTTGAAGTCAGAACGGCCCAGAGGGCCTAAACCTTAATATTGATGATATATATATATATGTTTGTATAACAAATAGTGATACTACTATTTATCTTTCAGATTTTTTTTATTTTCTTGAAAGAATATGTTGACCAGTAACTTCTAATTTCTATTAAAATAACATATTCTTTAAAAAAAAGTTAATTGTAAGTATATTGAAAGTAATTGGAATACAATTTTTTCTTAAGTATATTGAAAGTAATTGGAATACAATTTTTTCTTAAGTATATTGAAAGTAATTGGAATACAATTTTTTCTTAAGTATATTGAAAGTAATTGGAATGCAATTTTTTCTTTAATTTCAAAGTTCATGAAAATTCCTTTTCAATTTAAAATTCATGAAATTCTTGTAGGTCACCGGAGTGTTAACAATATGAATTTTATTCACATCTGGGAGAATAGACCTGTACCCCAGCAACATGGGACCTCTATGTACGTTGAATATGTCAGATACAATATTAAAAATGGTTTCACTATATTACAAGCTTCTCCAGGTTTTATTCCATATGCACATGCATAATATTCTTTTCTCTACTTCATAATACAGAGTCGTGTTTTTCTTCTCCTGAGACAATACTGCCGATTCCGTTTTCTATTTTTATTATATAACTAGCGAATTAACGACATGCGCTGCCACGCCTAAATAAATGAAATATGTGTTTATTTTCTTAGTTGAATAAGTTGAGAGAAAATTACGAATTAATTAAACTGTACGGTGTACATTGAGACGAACAAAACAAGGCGGTTGCTAGAATCAATTATATATGTATTATAGTTCTCGCGACATCTAGAAATAATGGAGAATATAATACATATATAAGAAAGATAAGTATTTGAATTGGATTCGCCTGGTGGTGTAATGGATATCACGCTGAGGTACAGACTCAGAGTTCCGGGTTCGAATCCCGTCCAGGCATTTATTTTTCTTATCATATCATACCATATTAAGCTTGCATTGCTCAATGTTAATCATTTAATTATAACACACACACATATATATATATATATATATATATCGCTCATTTGCTGCAACAACGTCATAACTAAAAAATTGTCGATTTTGAGTTATTGGTACTACATGAAAGACAATACTCAGTTCTATATTCAGGAAGAATGGCGTAAGCTATTGTATACAATCAGCTGGTATATTAATTTGATATTTATGACAAACACAGGCAAAGGTATATGGTTTCAAACCTTTAAATTCTTCTCCTGAAAAACTATGTTTTTTTTAGTTATGACGTTGTTGCAGCAAATGAGCGATATATATATATATATATATATATTGATTTATGTCGGTCTACTAGACTTAAATTTAAATAATACTCGTATTTAACTAAGTCACTGGTGCTACCGGAACCGGTGATTATTTCCCTTGCGGACATATGCTCTCTATTCTCAGGAAATGTTTTCCAATCATCCGCTGTATAATTTACTTCCCTCATTATGATTAATGTTATACTCCATCATTCTTGACCCACCTACTCTCTGGTTTTCCTACAAGGTGTATCCATGCTCCTCTTTCATTCCCCACTCATGCCTATGTCCTGCTCATCGTAGTCTATGATGGTTATTTTTTCATATAATATCGTATTTACTCGAGTACGTTCCCTTTTTTAATGATTTGGGAGTGAAAATACGACGACGGGGAAATTATGTGATGGCTATTAAAATATTAATAAGCTTAAACAAAGTATAACACTATCAATTAGACATCTACGGCAATTCCATCATGGTCATTGAAGTTTACTCTGAGTAATTTTGAGAAATTGAAAGAATAAGTTATTAATTCATCCAAATACTATAAATGTTAATCATAAAGGCAAGGCTAATGATACAGTTATTGTTATTTAATGTTTCTCTATTTTCAGCACTCAAACCATACAAAAGATAACGGTACAGAAGATCACAATGTAGGCGTATTTTACTCAGTTTTCCTTTTCGAAATTTACCACATGTAACTTAAAATTTTGTAGTGTAGCTGTTATACTTTCTTCCCATAGTTGAGTGTAACGGCACTGATGCTGTGACGGAATAACACTCTTAACAATGCACGATGATACCTAACTCTATTCAGACTGATGGCAACAGATGCGCGGGTGACTGCAGGTACCAGTAGGTCTTTGCAGAATGGGATGGATTTCGATCTTGGGTTTTCACTCATAAGAGTGTAAATTTGTAACTGAAATTTTTGTCCTAGGTAATGCACATTGCATCAGATGTGGAGAATATATATATATATATATATATATATATATATATATACATACATATATATATATGAAAAACCTAGACGGGGAGTTATGCGAGGGGGTCAATTATGCGAGTAAATAGGTAGTTAATATTATTTCTAGCCTCATTTTTTACCCTCTTATAAAGTGTTTTCTCGTTAGTTTTCCTATAAGGAGTTTCTATGCCCATCTTTCGTTCCCCATTCATGCCCATGTCCTGCTCATCGCAGTTCACGATGGTTATTTTTCATGAAAATAATTTTGAAAAAAAAAGCAAATCTTCATCGAAAATGACCATGTTAACAATCAGCTGGTCACAATTATTTTATTTATTTTTTTCGGAATTATTCCTTCCTTTGGAATTCGCTAAAATGAGGCCTCTGTTCAGATTTTATCGGCTTTTCGCGCCCGGGTATGAATTGCGACTGTAATTTCCTTAGCTGTTGAAGTCCATCGTTAAATACAGCAGTAACAATACCAGAACGTCCTTTAAAAAATCTTTGTTTATGTAGCGTAACAAACCTGTGTATATATTTCGAATAATTTATACGAATTCGTAAATAAAACTCTTAACAATAATAAAATGAAATGATGGAGTTTAACTACTGCAGGTTTTTTGTTTCTTGCATTTTTCCCCTGCTTTATCCAGTTTAATACCGTCAAAGCAAACCACGGAAAAGTTCTTTTCCGACTTTTATTTTAAATCTCTAGAGAGACAGTTTTTTATGCCCATCCTTTTTTATAACGGTGATGACCTCGGCGATAAACGTGCAATATTTTATCCTCTAAAAGTTACCTATAAATTCAATGCAAACTACTGCAAAACGTGGTGTGGAGAAGTGACTTCGAGATATATTACATAGCGTAAAGACATTCATGTTTCCTCTGGTCCTTAAGGCTTGAATCCCCGGAATTCTTTATACAAGACACCTTTTCTCTAGCTTTTCTTATCTCGTGGAATACAAAGATTTAATTTGCATTAATTCCGAGATGAATTTTATAAATCACCATCGTTATCTTATCCATAAAAACTTGCTTCATGCAGTTAGAGATAAAATGTTTTTAATTTTTTTAAAGTGCTTTATGGGGAGTCGGCAGTAAAGATGCGTAAAATTAACTCGTAATCAAAAAAATATATACTCAATTGATTTGGTGTTTATTTGATGAAAATCCAGTATGTATTTAAAAAGTAACACCACAAAAGTTTTATATTAGTTTTGTAAATATTTATTTTATTTAACATTCGTAACAGCTGTTACGATACACTGTATCTTTTTCAGACGAATGCAGTAAATACATTATTTATTTATAAGTGTACTGATAAATAGAGGAAAAAAATATTTATGAATATACACAAAATAGAAAAAATAATTTTGTATATTAGGCTACATTCGTCTGATGATGATACAGTGTATTCAAACAGCTGTTGAAAATGTTAAATTAAAATAAATATGTAAGGAAATAATATATAACTTGTGCTTTCATTTATTAAATAAAAATTAATACCTCTGATTTTAATTACCTGACTTGCCATACCGGGATTTTTTCCGGTTTTTCTCGTGGTTCTCCCGTTTTTGGATTTTTTTACCATCTGAACAGTCATTTATCTTCCCTCTCCCTTCATGTCATTTCATATATATTCATTCATGTCGTATCACTTTTCACTTCATCATATATTAGGTAAAAAAAAAGTCTGATTTAGCAAACCACACGTGTTTAAAATATGTGGTTGTGGTGATAAAATGGGACAACTCATGTACTTCCCCATTTCTCCGAGCCTGTGTGTCAACTTAAGCCACAGTGTGGCTCCTCCTCAAGGTCTTGGGCCAAGCTCAAATAAATTGCAGTATGATCATGCATGTGAATACTTGATATGTGTCGAACTTTTTTTATTTTATTTAGAGTCCCACTATCACCCCCGGGTTACCTCGGGCATATTGCCCTTATCCCCGGATCTGCTCTATGTCCCTATGTATATCTAATCTTTATTGAAATACATAATAAATATACAATTCGGGTATTTGAAATGTGTAGTTGTTACATAAAATTAAAATAAAGTGTGTTTTGTTTGTACGTGCATGTGTGTGTTAATGAGTGTGTATGTGACTTTGAGTTCAGTGCTTGTTTGTGTATATGCCTGTGTGTGTATGTGTGTGTGTGTGTATGTAGTAGTAGTAGTAGTAGATTGGTGACTTTTTAACGGCTCTCTGGTCTCCGCTGGTATTCGTCTCTTCTTAATCCCAAGACTCTTCCTGTGCACTTGGTGAGGGATTTGAGGCTTCCTTCCCGGTCCAGAATTCTAAGAGGGCGGCCATTGTGTTTCACCGATCATGGCTGGTTCCTCCAGCTCCTGCCTGAAGACATTGTACTTGGTACATTGATAGAGCACGTGGACTACGTCATCCTCTTCGGGTTTTTTGAAAAAAATCGTCCAGATAGGTGAGTCGGCATGTCCTCATTCGTGCGAGTTGGACGGAACTAGTCCATGAACTTAGAGGATCTGTGTGATGTAGTGGCTGGGAGTTATCCACGTATGTCTGCCATTCTTTTATGGACTCTTGGGAAGAAATGGAATGTCTGGCGTCCGTGGGTCTCCTGTTCCCATTCCAGTTGCCACTTGTCGAGGAGGTGAGAGTCGATGATTCTGCGGATGGCGTCCCTTTCGTCTGGTTTGGCGTAATGATCGTTTCCTCGATGTGGACGGGTAGCCCTCTTCGGAGACGATGTCGTTGAATCCTCCTCTCTGAGTACAAGTCTATTGGGAATACTCCAGCTGTGACTGGAAGGCATGCTCTCGATACAGTGTTATAGGCTTTGGTGACACGTATTAGCACATGTATTTGTGCCGCCAGAAGCTTATATTTGTGGCATGCCTTTAGTCGTCTCGCCCATCCGTGTGCAGCATACGCGCGTATCTGTTGGAACAACGTTTTGTATAGCCTTACGTAATTAATTCTGTCCACCCAGACGGGATGTGTGGAATTAGCAAAACATAAGACTACATATCACGGTAGAGTATATTTTGATCTCATTCATTCCGTAAAGTTTACCTCTAGTCCCGAGGGTCGCCGGTTCACGCCCGGCCGCTGTCGATGGATATTAAGGATGGAGAAAACCATGGTACAAGTCTTCCAGGAGTAACTTTCAGCCGTGGATCCCGTGTTTGAAAAATAAATCCAGACTCGTAAAAGAACCGCAATCCTGAATATAAATACATCTGTGCAAAATTTAACCTAAATCCATCCATCCAAATTATATCTTCTATGCCTACTAGATGTCTCATTGTGGCAATGTGCTAACCACATGCCACTCGATAACACCTGTAGGTAAATAAGTGTATTTAAATTAGTTTGGTTAAAAATTCCCGCAAGGGAGCACCCGTGTCCCCACTAGGACGTATGGGGTATGTACATACGAGTACATACATTATTTATTAGAGTTTTTCCATTTATGTTGATTACATCAATGATTCTGTCATTTCCTATTCGGACATATAGATCTTCCATCAATTGCCTATTAGATAGTAACTTTATTTTTTTTTCGAAATTTTGAAATGATATGAAAACCAATTGGATATATTTTAAAATTGTAATTGGGTATGTAGTTGTGAAATATTTCATTTTCTAACCTTTTAAGTAATAATTTAGTTAAGTAACGTTTCTTCCAATCAACACTTAACAAATCGTTAAAACGTGGTTTATATGGAAATAACTTGAATTAAAGCTATGTTGCTTCTAAGCAACATTGGTAAAGAAAGGATCAACTTTATCAATAGCATTTTGGAGAATCTCATAAAATTCTTCATGTTGTTGTTATCAAATGCTGGACCTTACAATGAAGCCATCAGCGTTCTTGCTCTCCAATACTTCTCTATGGTGGATCCAGCAGGTAATTCTTCACAGGTTTGTAGATGTTATTCTTTAATTTCTTCATCGTTGTTGCATAGAGGACAATTTGGATTCGTGTAAATTCCTATTTTATATAAATTTTTGGCTAAATAATCATGTTCTGTATGCAGTCTGAATTTTACTACTGCAGTTTTACGTGGAATGTTTGGAATAATATCTGGCTTCTTTACTAAAATATTCAATTTTTTTTTTGTCTTTGACTTTATTACATAGGGCTTGGTTTTGTTTGATTTTATGTTTGATTTTAATTATTATTTTATGGATGTGAAATGTAAGTTTTTAGTTGTATTCTGGATTAAATTGTAGCCCTTTTTTTGGCAATAAAATGAGCAGTGTCATTTCCAGCAATTCCACAATGTGCACGTATCCATTGCAATTGATTTTTTTCTGTAGGTTTTTAAGTTGTTGAATCATTTTGTGGCACTCCTTAATTTGTGTTGCCTTCATTTTGTGTGAATTTATTACATGTATTGCTGCCTTAGAATCAGAGAGTATGACAGCATTTTGAAATGCATTTATTCTGCATAGTAATTGTTGGAGTGAAATATGAATAGCCGTTATTTCCGCATCAAATTTGTTGTGTGGTATTCTGCTGGTTCATAAAATGAAAATAATGCACATGTAATTCCTGATCCTGAGTTATCAATAGTAGATCCATCTATGTAGACATGATAAATTCTTAATTTAACCTTCCGCTGGGCACATCTGATCTGAGAGGCACAGGTTTTCAATTTTGTCCCATTCCACTGTTATCAGACGGCGTTGACGACTGGGCATCCGAATAGCTGTCTCTTTTTACCTGTTCTAAACCACCCCACTCAGTTTACTCTCGACCTTTATCATGGCGGGTTATAAATAGTTTGTTAAGAGAAGCTCATTGCTCCCGAAGTCGTTACATTATTGAAGATGTGTATTTTAAAAATATTTGCAAAAAGAAAATTATTGAACCTATTTAGACTAAATAATATTATATTCGTGAACAATTTTGCTAAAAACATGGACTAAATGTTGATAATGTGAACTATTATCAAGTATATTTGAACTGTTCTTACTTATATATAATGTTGTTTGAAGGCTTGTCACAAATTTGTTTAATCGATATTATGTCCAATAAAAAGTATTCTAGCAGCAAATTTTGAAAAATTTTAACAGTATATCCTTTGGACATCCCAATCATTAACATTTCTTCGACTTCCCGTTGTTCAGATTGGCAAACAGTGTATTAAATACATTTTTGTACGCGTGTGCTGATCAGACACATTGCGGCCGAACTCGAAAATCAGAATATTGCTACCGACGGAGAAGGGTAAGTTGAGTATGGTTTATGGGAAACAGGGGCAGAGAACGTTAAACCGCAAAGATCCGTGAGGAGGGGGGGCGCGGGACGGGGAGAGGAAGACCGACAGAAGCAGAAAGAGAGAAGACAGAAGAAAGAAGAAGAAGAGAAGAAGAAGAAGAGAGAGAAGAGAGAAGAAAGAAGAAGAAGAAGAGAGAAGAAGAAGAAGAAGAAGAAGAGAGAAGAAAGAAGAAGAAGAAGAAGAGAGAAGAAAGAAGAAGAAGAAGAAGAGAGAAGACAGAAGAAGAAGAAGAAGAGAAGAGACAGAAGAAGAAGAAGAGAGAAGACAGAAGAAGAGAAGAGAGAAGAAGAAGAAGAAGAAGAGAAGAAGAAGAGAAGAAGAAGAGAGAAGACAGAAGAAGAAGAAGAGAGAAGACAGAAGAAGAAGAAGAGAGAAGAAAGAAGAAGAAGAAGAGAGAAGACAGAAGAAGAAGAAGAGAGACGACAGAAGCAAGATAGAAAGAGAATACAGAAGAAGAAGAAGAGAGAAGACAGAAGAACCGAGAAGAGAGAAGACAGAAGAAGAAGAAGACGAGAAGAACAGAAGAAGAAGAGAGAAGACAGAAGAAGAAGAAGAGAGAAGAAAGAGGAGAAGAAGAAGAAGAGAGAAGACAGAAGAAGAAGAAGAGGACAGAAGAAGAAGAAGAGAGAGAAGACAGAAGAAGAAGAAGAGGAGAAGACAGAAGAAGAAGAAGAGAGAAGGACAGAAGAAGAAGAGAGAGAGAAGACAGAAGAAGAAGAAGAGAGAAGACAGAAGAAGAAGAAGAGAGAAGACAGAAGAAGAAGAAGAGAGAAGACAGAAGAAGAAGAAGAAAGAAGACAGAAGAAGAAGAAGGAGAGAAGACAGAAGAAGAAGAAGAGAGAAGAAGAAGATAGAAGAAGAAGAAGAAGAAGACAGTTGAAGAAGAAGAAGAAGAAGAAGAAGAAGAAGAGAAGAAGAAGAAGGAAGAAGAAGAATATAAGAAGAAGGAGAGAAGGAGGAAGAAGAAGAAGAGAGAAGAAAGAAAGAAGAAGAAGAGAGAGAAGAAAGAAAGAAGAAGAAGAAGGAAGAAGATAGAGAAGAAGAGAGAAGAAGAAGAAGAAGAAGAAGAAGAAGGAAAGAAGAAGAGAGAAGACAGAAGAAGAAGGAGAGAAGAAGAAGAGGAAGAAGAAGAAGAAGAAGAGAGAAGACAGAAGAAGGAAGAAGAAGGAAGAAGAAGAAGAAGAGACAAGGCAGAAGAGAGAAGAAGAAGAAGGAGAAGAAGAGAAGAGAGAAGAAGAGAAGAAGAAGAAGAAGAAGAAGAAGATAGAAGACAGAAGGAAGAAGAAAGAAGAAGGAAGAGAACAGAAAGAAGAAGAAGAAGAAGAAGAAGAGGAGAGAAGAACAGAAAGAAGAAGAAGAGAAGAAGAAGAGAGAGAAGAAGAACAAGAAGAAGAAAGAAGAAGAGAGAAGAACAGAAGAATAAGAAGAAGAGAGAAGAAGAGATAAGAGAGGAAGAAAGAAGAAGAAGAAGAAGAGAGAAGAAGAAGAAAGAAGAGAGAAGAGAAGAAGAAGAAGAAGAAGAAGAGGGAAGAAGAAGAAAGAAGAAGAAGAAGAAGAAGAAGAAGAAGAAGATAGAAGAAAGATAGAAGAAGAAAGAAGAAGAAGAAGAAGATTTAGAAGAAGGAGAGAAGAAGAGAGAAGAAGAAGAAGAAGAAAAGAGAAGACAGAAGAAGAAGAAGAAGAAGAAGAAGAGAAGACAGAAGAAAGAAGAAGAAGAAGAAGAGAGAAGAAGTGAAGAAGGAAGAAGAGCAGAAGAAGAAGAGAGAAGAAGAAGAAGAAGAAGAAGAAGAAAGAAGAAGAAGAAGAAGAAGAGGAAGAAGAAGAAGAAGAGAGAAGACAGAAGAAGAAGAAGAAGAGAGAAGAAGAAGAAGAAGAAGAAAGAAGAAGAGAGAAGAAGAAGAAAGAAGAAGATAAGAAGAAGAGAAGAAGAAGACAGCAGAAGAGAGAAGAAGAAGTAAGAGAGAAGAAGAAAGAGAGAAGAGAGAAGAAGGAAGAAGAAGAAGGAGAAGAAGAAGAAGAAGAAGAAGAAGGAGAGAGAAGAAGAACGAGAGAGAAGCAAGAAGAAGAAGAAGACGAAGAATAAGAAGAGAGAGAAGAAGAAGAATAAGATAGAAGCAAAGAAGAAGAAGAGAGAGACAGAAGAAGAAGAAGAAGAAGAAGAAGAAGAATGAGAAGAAGAGAAGATAGGAAAGAAGAAGAAGAAGAAGAGAAGAAGAGAGAAGAAAGAAGAATAATAAGAAGAAGAAGAAGAATAAAAGATGAGAAGAATAATAAGAAGAAGAATGAAGAAAGAGAGAAGACATAATGAAAAGAAAGAAGAATAGAGAATACAGAATAATATTAATAATAATATAGGAGTACAGAAGAATAATAATAATAATAATAATGTAGTAATAATAAGAATAGTAATAATAATATGATTAATATATATACATAATAATAATAATAATAATAATAAGTAATATTAATACATCATAATAATAATAATAATAATAATATATACATAATAATAATAATAATAATAAATATATATACATAATTAATAATAATAATAAAACTATATAATATTTATAATAATAATAATAATTAATAATAATATAAATACATAATAATACTAATAAAATATAATACATAATAAAATAATATAACTATATAATAATTAATAATAATAATACTAATAAATAATAATAATAATACATATAATAAATTAAATAATATAATAATAATTAATATACCAGTTGATACGGGACTGGATTAACTAAATCAATTACAAGTGGGGATAATAAGGACCCTATTGCATCTGCCAACAAGAAGAACAAACTGTAGAAACACCTCATATATAGATGCTGCAAACTCAATCAACAAAGAGGACGTCTTGAAGAAAACCATAGAATGAAACGCTACAAATGGCCAGATGACTATAAGAAGAGTGTTACTTACAAACAATGTAGGAGCTTTCAAAAGATTCATATAACATATATAAACTTTGGCGCATTAAAATAAGAAATCATTCGTGTAAGAAGATAGAGTGAAGTGACAAGAATAAGGTATGGTAAACAATAAACCAAGAAACAAGTTCAAGATACAAGACAGTAACAATCGTGTAACGAATTAATATTGAGTAGGAAGTGTACATAGGATAATTATAAATAACATGGACATGATATTAAAAAACAGTTTAAAAGTGGTGTAATGTAGTATAAAAAACATGTTGTATGTATCAACAAGGCATGTTAGTATCGCTATTGCGAGGGGCATGGAGAGTGGAAGGAATAAAAAAAAGAAAGAAGAATGAAGAGGAAGAAGAAGAAGAAGAAGAAGAAGAAGACAGAAGAAGAAGTAGAAGAAGAGTTGAGAAGAAAGAAGAAGAAGAAGAAGATAGAGAGAAGGATAAGAAGAAGAAGAAGAAGCAGGAAGAATGAAGAAGAAGAGGAACGAAGAAGAATAAAGAAGAAGAAGAAGAAAAAGTAAGAAGAATGATGGAGAAGAAGAAGAGGAGAGAAGTAAGATAGAAGAAGAAGGAGAAGGGGAAGAGAAGAAGAGGAGGAAGAAAGAGAGAGAAGAAGAAGAGAGAAGAAAGTAAGAAGTAAGAAGAAGAAGTAGAGAAGGAAAGAAGAAAGAAGAAGAAGAAGAGAGAAGGAAGAAGAAGATAGAGAAAGACAGGAAGAAGAAGAAGGAAAGAAGCAGACAGAGAAAGAGAGGAAGAAGAGAAGAAAGAAGAAGAACGAAGACAGAAGAGACGAAAGACAGAGGAAAGCATGAAGAAGAAGAAGTAGAGAGGAGAACAGAAGAAAGAAGAAAGAAGAGGAGAGACAGAAGAACAGAAAAGAATGAAGAGAGAAGACAGGAGAAGACAGAAGAAGAAGATAGAAAGAAGACAGACAGAAGAAAGAAGAAGAAAGAAGAAGAAGAAGAGAAGACAGAAAAGAAGAAGGGATAAT
>JASPKZ010004063.1:0-27907 GCA_030220185.1 Diploptera punctata | reverse complement strand
GAGGGGCACGAATGCATTTTACTCAGCGATAATAGAGATTCATTCCACTGGCTAGTTTCCGAAAAATAGCTGTTTTTATGATTGTAGCATCTCTTAACCACGCTTGATAATTTTAAGTACCTATTCGTACATACTTTCGTTTTGCTCATAGGGGCCTAATGCATTGTCAATATATACAGGAATGATAATTTTACGTGTGCTGTAATACATAATTGACTTATACTGTAAGGGGCACGAAGCATGGTAATATATACATATTGAGATCAATGCCAATGGTTAGTTTCCGAGAAAATACTTTTTTATGATTTAGCATCTCTTTACAGATGATAATTTAGTAGTGTAATACATACTTATGTTATACGTAGGGGCAAGAATGCATTGTTATATATACATAATTGAGATCAATTCCAATGGTTAGTCCGAAAAATGCGTTTTATGATTGCATCTCTATACAGGTTTGATAATTTTAGTACCATTAGTACATATTTAATGTATACTATAGGGCACTAATGCATGTCATATATACAGGATAATAATTAAGTAGCTATTCCTACATACTTACGTTTACTGTAGGGCCGAAACAGTTAATAGATTAATTGAGATCATTCCAAATGGTTGTTCCGAGAAAAATAGCGTTTTATTATTTAGCATCTCTTATACAGGTGATATTTTTAGTAGCTCCTCATATATACCAAAGAATAATAACACCAAGCATATTTATGGAGCTGAAAGCTCGTACCGAAAATGCAGATAAAGTAAGACTATTACGTTTGAGAGGAAAATATTAGAAGAGTGCTAAGCCGAAAAGGAAAAAAGCAACTGGAGGTTAAAGGTATAACGAAATATACTTAAGAATATGAAAGAAAGAGAAATAGAAAACATACAATCAAATCCAAAAGATTACCATGGTTGGAACATAACTAGAATGCCAAAAGGAAGATTGCCGAATGATATTTAAAATGGAAGCACAGGGAACAGACCAAGAGGAAGACGCAAGATCGATGGGAAGATGATGTATGAAGATTAAAGATAGATGGGGATTTTTTATTTGAAAAACTACTGCACAAGATAGAAGAAATGGCGTAAACTATTGAGAAGGCCAAGACATTCACTGGAAGTCGCTAGAACCTGACGAAGAAGAACATACATACATACTGTGTTAACTATAGGGGCACAAAAGGCGTTGTATTATAGTAACATAGTCAATTCCAATGGATAGTTCCGGAAAATAGCGTTTTTATGATTTAGCACCTCTTATACAGGAGAATAATTTAGTACTATCATCCATACTAATGTTATACTATAGGGGCAGATCTTATTTATCTATAATTTAATCAATTCCAATGGTTAGTTTCCGAGAAAAGAAAGTTTTATATTTACCATTCTTAACAGGAATGATAATTTTTAGTAGCTGTTAATACATCACTTTATTTTATAACTGTAAGGGGCAACGACTGCATTTTTTAATATATATATAATGAGATCAATCTCCCAATGGTTATTTTCCGAGAAAATAGCTTTTTTATTATTTAGCACCATCTATACAGATAATAATTTTAGTACCCCTTCATACATCCTTCATGTTATACTATAGGGGCACTATGCAATATTTATCATGTATAAATTTTAGGTTCAATCTCCAATGTTAGTTTCGCCGAGACAACTAACGTTTTTTATGATTGCATCTCTTATAACAGGCATGATAACTTTTAGTAGCTTGTTAATACATACTTAATGTTATCCTGTACGGGGCACGAATGCATTGTTAATACATATATTCTAATTGAGAATCAATTTCCAAGGGTCTACGGTTCCGCAATAAAATATGCGTTTTTATGATTTAGCACCTCTTATCAGGATAACCAATTTTAGTACCGTATTCATCACAGTAACTTCATGTTATACTATCGGGGCCTAATGCAATATTTATATGTATATTGGTCAATTCCAATGGTTAGTTTCCGAGACACCCAAAATAACGTTTTTATGATTTACGCATCTCTTATACAGGATTATATCTTTAGTAGCATGTTACACCGTACTTACTGTTATACTGAGGGGCATCGAATGCATTGTAATATATATATAATTGAGATCATTTTCCAATATGGTTACGCCGTGCGTTTCCTGAGAAAATAGCATTTTTATATGATTTAAGCATCTCTTTACAGGATGATAATTTTAGTAGCTGTTGATACATAGTTTATTGTATACTGTAGGGCACTGCAATGGCATTGTTAATCTATATATTGAATCAATTCCATGGTTTAGTTTCCGCTATAAAATAGCGTTTCATGATTTAAGCATCTCTTATAGCAGAATGAATATTTTAGTCACTGTTTAATACAGTACTTTATGTTATAACGTCGGGCACGAATCATTGTTAATATCTGGAATTTAGATCATTCCAATGGTTAGTTTCCGATAAAATACGTTTTTATTATTTAGATCTCTTATACTCAGAGATGATAATTTTAGTAGCTGTTAATACAATACGTTTTATGTTATACTGTAGGGGCAAATGCATTGTTTATATTATAATTGAAGATCATTCCAATGGTTAGTTTCCGAGAAATAGCGTTTTATGATTTAGCATCTCTTATACAGGATGACATAATTTTAGTAGCTATTCATACATACTTGACGTTATCGCCTGTAGGGGCACGAATGCATTGTTAATATCTACCCATAATGGAGATCAATTTCCAATGGTTTAGTTTCCGAGAAAATAGTCGTTTTTCATGATTTAGCATCTCTTATAGAGGATGATAATTTTAGTAGCTGTTAATACATACTTTATGTTATACTGTAGGGGCACGTAATGCATTGTTAATATTATACGTCAATGTTTGAGATCAACTTCCAATGGTTAGTTTCCGAGAAAATAGCGTTTTTTATGATTTAGCATCTCTTATACAGGTATTGATAATTTTAGTACCTATTCGTACATATTTCATGTTTATACTATAGTGGGCAACCTAATGCATTGTCAATATATACAGGAAGATAATTTTAGTAGCTATTCATAACATACTTGACGTTATATTGTAGGGGCACGAATGCATTGTTAATATCAATAATTGAGATCAATTCCAATGGTTATTTCCGAGAAAATAGCGTTTTTATGATTTTAGCATCTCTTATACACGTTGTATAATTTTAGTACCTATTCGTACATATTTCATGTTATACTATAGGGGCACTAATGCATTGTCAATATATACAGGAAAGATAATTTTAGTAGCTATTCATACATACTTGACGTTAATAACTGTGGGGGCACGAATGCATTGTTAATATCTATAATTGAGATCAATTCCAATGGTTAGTTTTCCGAGAAAATAGCGTTTTTATGATTTAGCATCTCTTATACAGGATGATAATTTTAGTATCTGTTAATACATACTTTATGTTATACTCTAGGGGCACGAATGCATTGTTAATATATATACGTAATTGAGATAAATTCCAATGGTTAGTTTCCGAGAAAATAGCGTTTTTATGATTTAGCATCTCTTATACAGGTTGAAAATTTTAGTACCTATTCGTACATATTTCATGTTATACTATAGGGCACTAATGCATTGTCAATAAATACAGGAAGCTAATTTTAGTAGCTATTCATACATACTTGACGTTATACTGTGGGGGCACGAATGCATTGTTAATATATATAATTGAGATCAATTCCAATGCGTTAGTTTCCCGAGAAAATAGCGTTTTTATGATGGTAGCATCTCTTATACAGGATGATAAATTTTAGTAGCTTTTAATACATACTTTATGTTATACTGTGGGTGACACGAATGCAATTGGTTAATATATACATAATTGAGATCAATTCATATGGTTAGTTTTCCGAGAAAATAGCCTTTTTATGATTTAGCATCTCTTATTACAGGTTGGATAATTTTAGTACCTATCGTCGTACCATATTTGCATGTTATACTATAGGGGCACTAATGCACTTGTCAAGAATATACAGGATGATAATTTTAGTAGCTATTCATACATACTTGAACCTTATATTGTAGGGGCACGAATGCATTGTTAATATCTATAATAGAGATCAATTCCAATGGCTAGTTTCCGAAGAAAATAGTGGTTTTTATGATTTAGCATCTCTTATACACGTTGATAATTTTAGTACCTATTCGTACATATTTCATGTTATGCTATAGGGGCACTAATGCATTGTCAATATATACAGGATGATAATTTTAGTAGCTATTCATACATAATTGACGTTATACTGTATGGGCACGAATGCATTGTTAATATATACATAATTTGAGATCAATTCCAATGGTTAGTTTCCGAGAAAATAGCGTTTTTATGATTTAGCATCTCTCTTACAGGATGATAATTTTAGTAGCTGTTAATACATACTTTATGTTATACTGTAGGGTCACGAATGCATTGTTAATATATACATAATTGAGATCAATTCCAATGGTTAGTTTCCGAGAAAATAGCGTTTTTATGATTTAGCATCTCTTATACAGGTTGATAATTTTAGTACCTATTCGTACATATTTCATGTTTATACTATAGGGGCACTAATGCAATTGTCAATATATACAGGATGATAATTTTAGTAGCTATTCGTACATACTTAACGTTATACTGTAGGGGCACGAATACATTGTTAATATATATAATTGAGATCAATTCCAATGGTTAGTTTCCGAGAAAATAGCGTTTTTATGATTTAGCATCTCTTATACAGGTTGATATTTTTAGTAGCTCTTCATATATACCAAAGAATAATAAGACCAATCATATGTTATGGATCTGAAAGCTCAGTACTGAAAGAAGCAGATAAATTAAAGACTATTAACGTTTGAGAGGAAAATATTTAGAAGAGTGCTAAGTCCAGAAAAGGAAAATGGAACTTGGAGGTTAAGAAGGTATAACGAATTATACCTTAAGAATAATGAAGGAAATATAGTTAGTTACATCAAATCCAAAAGATTACAATGGTTCGGACATACACTAAGAATGCCAAAAGGAAGATTGCCGAATGATATTTTAAATTGGAAGCCACAGGGAACAAGACCAAGAGGAAGACGCAACGATCGATGGGAAGATGATGTAATTGAAGATTTAAGATAGATGGGGGATTTTTTATTTGAAATATACTGCAGAAGATAAGGAAGCAATGGCGTAAACTAGTTGAGAAGGCCAAGACATTCCACTGGAAGTCGTAGAAACTGACGAAGAAGAACATACATACATACTTTGTTATACTATAGGGGCACAAAATGCGTTGTTATTATATGTAACATAGGTCAATTCCAATGGATAGTTTCCGAGAAAATAGCGTTTTTTATGATTTAGCACCTCTTATACAGGATAATAATTTTAGTACCTATTCATACATACTTAATGTTATACTGTGTAGGGGCACGAATGCATTGTTAATATCTATAATTGAGATCAATTCCAATGGTTTAGTTTCCGAGAAAATAACGTTTTTATGATTTAGCATCTCTTATACAGGATGATAATTTTAGTAGCTGTTAATACATACTTTATGTTATACTGTAGGGGCACGAATGCATTGTTAATATATATATAATTGAGATCAATTCCAATGGTTTATTTTCCGAGAAAATAGCTTTTTTAATGAATTTAGCACCTCTTATACAGGATAATAATTTTAGTAACCTATTCATACATACTTCATGTTATACTATAGGGGCACTAATGCATTATTTATATGTATAATTTAGGTCAATTCCAATGGTTAGTTTCCGAAGGAAAATAACGTTTTTTATGATTTAGCATCTCTTATACAGGATGATAATTTTAGTAGCTGTTAATACATACTTTATGTTATACTGTAGGGGCCCGAATGCATTGTTAATATATATATATATTGAGATCAATTCCAATGGTTAGTTTCCGAGAAAATAGCGTTTTTATGATTTAGCACCTCTTATAACAGGATAATAATTTTAGTACCTATTCATACATACTTCATGTTATACTATAGGGGCACTAATGCATTATTTATATGTATAATTTAGGTCAATTCCAATGGTTAGTTTTCCGAGAAAATAACGTTTTTATGATTTAAGCATCTCTTATACAGGATGATAATTTTAGTAGCTGTTAACACATACTTTATGTTATACTGTAGGGGCACGAATGCATTGTTAATATATATATAATTGAGATCATTTCCAATGGTTAGTTTCCGAGAAAATAGGCATTTTTATGATTTAGCATCTCTTATACAGGATGATAATTTTAGTAGCTGTTGATACATACTTTATGTTATACTGTAGGGGCACGAATGCATTGTTAATCTATAATTGAGATCAATTCCAATGGTTAGTTTCCGAGAAAATAGCGTTTTCATGATTTAGCATCTCTTATACAGAATGATAATTTTAGTAGCTGTTAATACATACTTTATGTTATACTGTAGGGGCACGAATGCATTGTTAATATCTATAATTGAGATATCAATGTCAATTCAATGGTTAGTTTCCGAGAAAATATCGTTTTTATTATTTAGCATCTCTTTATACAGGATGATAATTTTAGTAGCTGTTAATACATACTTTATGTTATATACTGTAGGGGCACGAATGCATTGTTAATATATATATTGAGATCAATTCCAATGGTTAGTTTCCGAGAAAATAGCGTTTTTATGATTTAGCATCTCTTATACAGGATGATAATTTTAGTAGCTGTTAATACATACTTTATGTTATACTGTAGGGGCACGAATGCATTGTTAATATATACATAATTGAGATCAATTCCAATGGTTAGTTTCCGAGAAAATAGCGTTTTTATGATTTAGCATCTCTTATACAGGATGATAATTTTAGTAGCTGTTAATACATACTTTATGTTATACTGTAGGGGCACGAATGCATTGTTAATATATACGTAATTGAGATCAATTCCAATGGTTAGTTTCCGAGAAAATAGCGTTTTTATGATTTAGCATCTCTTATACAGGTTGATAATTTTAGTACCTATTCGTACATATTTCATGTTATACTATAGGGGCACTAATGCATTGTCAATATATACAGGAAGATAATTTTAGTAGCTATTCATACATACTTGACGTTATATTGTAGGGGCACGAATGCATTGTTAATATCAATAATTGAGATCAATTCCAATGGTTAGTTTCCGAGAAAATAGCGTTTTTATGATTTAGCATCTCTTATACACGTTGATAATTTTAGTACCTATTCGTACATATTTCATGTTATACTATAGGGGCACTAATGCATTGTCAATATATACAGGAAGATAATTTTAGTAGCTATTCATACATACTTGACGTTATACTGTGGGGGCACGAATGCATTGTTAATATCTATAATTGAGATCAATTCCAATGGTTAGTTTCCGAGAAAATAGCGTTTTTATGATTTAGCATCTCTTATACAGGATGATAATTTTAGTATCTGTTAATACATACTTTATGTTATACTCTAGGGGCACGAATGCATTGTTAATATATACGTAATTGAGATAAATTCCAATGGTTAGTTTCCGAGAAAATAGCGTTTTTATGATTTAGCATCTCTTATACAGGTTGAAAATTTTAGTACCTATTCGTACATATTTCATGTTATACTATAGGGGCACTAATGCATTGTCAATAATACAGGAAGCTAATTTTAGTAGCTATTCATACATACTTGACGTTATACTGTGGGGGCACGAATGCATTGTTAATATATATAATTGAGATCAATTCCAATGGTTAGTTTCCGAGAAAATAGCGTTTTTATGATGTAGCATCTCTTATACAGGATGATAATTTTAGTAGCTTTTAATACATACTTTATGTTATACTGTAGGGGCACGAATGCATTGTTAATATATACATAATTGAGATCAATTCATATGGTTAGTTTCCGAGAAAATAGCCTTTTTATGATTTAGCATCTCTTATACAGGTTGATAATTTTAGTACCTATTCGTACATATTTCATGTTATACTATAGGGGCACTAATGCATTGTCAAGATATACAGGATGATAATTTTAGTAGCTATTCATACATACTTGACCTTATATTGTAGGGGCACGAATGCATTGTTAATATCTATAATAGAGATCAATTCCAATGGCTAGTTTCCGAGAAAATAGTGTTTTTATGATTTAGCATCTCTTATACACGTTGATAATTTTAGTACCTATTCGTACATATTTCATGTTATGCTATAGGGGCACTAATGCATTGTCAATATATACAGGATGATAATTTTAGTAGCTATTCATACATAATTGACGTTATACTGTATGGGCACGAATGCATTGTTAATATATACATAATTGAGATCAATTCCAATGGTTAGTTTCCGAGAAAATAGCGTTTTTATGATTTAGCATCTCTCTTACAGGATGATAATTTTAGTAGCTGTTAATACATACTTTATGTTATACTGTAGGGTCACGAATGCATTGTTAATATATACATAATTGAGATCAATTCCAATGGTTAGTTTCCGAGAAAATAGCGTTTTTATGATTTAGCATCTCTTATACAGGTTGATAATTTTAGTACCTATTCGTACATATTTCATGTTATACTATAGGGGCACTAATGCATTGTCAATATATACAGGATGATAATTTTAGTAGCTATTCGTACATACTTAACGTTATACTGTAGGGGCACGAATACATTGTTAATATATATAATTGAGATCAATTCCAATGGTTAGTTTCCGAGAAAATAGCGTTTTTATGATTTAGCATCTCTTATACAGGTTGATATTTTTAGTAGCTCTTCATATATACCAAAGAATAATAAGACCAATCATATGTTATGGATCTGAAAGCTCAGTACTGAAAGAAGCAGATAAATTAAGACTATTAACGTTTGAGAGGAAAATATTTAGAAGAGTGCTAAGTCCAGAAAAGGAAAATGGAACTTGGAGGTTAAGAAGGTATAACGAATTATACCTTAAGAATAATGAAGGAAATATAGTTAGTTACATCAAATCCAAAAGATTACAATGGTTCGGACATACACTAAGAATGCCAAAAGGAAGATTGCCGAATGATATTTTAAATTGGAAGCCACAGGGAACAAGACCAAGAGGAAGACGCAACGATCGATGGGAAGATGATGTAATTGAAGATTTAAGATAGATGGGGATTTTTTATTTGAAATATACTGCAGAAGATAGGAAGCAATGGCGTAAACTAGTTGAGAAGGCCAAGACATTCCACTGGAAGTCGTAGAAAACTGACGAAGAAGAATATACATACATACTTTGTTATACTATAGGGGCACAAAATGCGTTGTTATTATATGTAACATAGGTCAATTCCAATGGATAGTTTCCGAGAAAATAGCGTTTTTATGATTTAGCACCTCTTATACAGGATAATAATTTTAGTACCTATTCATACATACTTAATGTTATACTGTAGGGGCACGAATGCATTGTTAATATCTATAATTGAGATCAATTCCAATGGTTAGTTTCCGAGAAAATAACGTTTTTATGATTTAGCATCTCTTATACAGGATGATAATTTTAGTAGCTGTTAATACATACTTTATGTTATACTGTAGGGGCACGAATGCATTGTTAATATATATATAATTGAGATCAATTCCAATGGTTATTTTCCGAGAAAATAGCTTTTTTATGATTTAGCACCTCTTATACAGGATAATAATTTTAGTACCTATTCATACATACTTCATGTTATACTATAGGGGCACTAATGCATTATTTATATGTATAATTTAGGTCAATTCCAATGGTTAGTTTCCGAGAAAATAACGTTTTTATGATTTAGCATCTCTTATACAGGATGATAATTTTAGTAGCTGTTAATACATACTTTATGTTATACTGTAGGGGCACGAATGCATTGTTAATATATATATAATTGAGATCAATTCCAATGGTTAGTTTCCGAGAAAATAGCGTTTTTATGATTTAGCACCTCTTATACAGGATAATAATTTTAGTACCTATTCATACATACTTCATGTTATACTATAGGGGCACTAATGCATTATTTATATGTATAATTTAGGTCAATTCCAATGGTTAGTTTCCGAGAAAATAACGTTTTTATGATTTAGCATCTCTTATACAGGATGATAATTTTAGTAGCTGTTAACACATACTTTATGTTATACTGTAGGGGCACGAATGCATTGTTAATATATATATAATTGAGATCATTTCCAATGGTTAGTTTCCGAGAAAATAGCATTTTTATGATTTAGCATCTCTTATACAGGATGATAATTTTAGTAGCTGTTGATACATACTTTATGTTATACTGTAGGGGCACGAATGCATTGTTAATCTATAATTGAGATCAATTCCAATGGTTAGTTTCCGAGAAAATAGCGTTTTCATGATTTAGCATCTCTTATACAGAATGATAATTTTAGTAGCTGTTAATACATACTTTATGTTATACTGTAGGGGCACGAATGCATTGTTAATATCTATAATTGAGATCAATTCCAATGGTTAGTTTCCGAGAAAATAGCGTTTTTATTATTTAGCATCTCTTATACAGGATGATAATTTTAGTAGCTGTTAATACATACTTTATGTTATACTGTAGGGGCACGAATGCATTGTTAATATATATAATTGAGATCAATTCCAATGGTTAGTTTCCGAGAAAATAGCGTTTTTATGATTTAGCATCTCTTATACAGGATGATAATTTTAGTAGCTGTTAATACATACTTTATGTTATACTGTAGGGGCACGAATGCATTGTTAATATATACATAATTGAGATCAATTCCAATGGTTAGTTTCCGAGAAAATAGCGTTTTTATGATTTAGCATCTCTTATACAAGATGATAATTTTAGTAGCTGTTAATACATACTTTATGTTATACTGTAGGGGCACGAATGCATTGTTAATATATATAATTGAAATCAATTCCAATGGTAAGTTTCCGAGAAAATAGCGTTTTTATGATTTAGCATCTCTTATACAGGATGATAATTTTAGTAGCTGTTAATACATACTTTATGTTATACTGTAGGGGCACGAATGCATTCTTAATATATATATATATAATTGAGATCAATTCCAATGGTTAGTTTCCGAGAAAATAGCGTTTTTATGATTTAGCATCTCTTATACAGGTTGATAATTTTAGTACCTATTCGTACATATTTCATGTTATACTATAGGGGCACTAATGCATTGTCAATATATACAGGATGATAATTTTAGTAGCTATTCATACATACTTGACGTTATACTGTAGGGGCACGAATGCATTGTTAATATCTATAATTGAGATCAATTCCAATTGTTAGTTTCCGAGAAAATAGCGTTTTCATGATTTAGCATCTCTTATACAGGATGATAATTTTAGTAGCTGTTAATACATACTTTATGTTATACTGTAGGGGCACGAATGCATTGTTAATATATACATAATTGAGATCAATTCCAGTGGTTAGTTTCCGAGAAAATAGCGTTTTTATGATTTAGCATCTCTTATACAAGTTGATAATTTTAGTACCTATTCGTACATATTTCATGTTATACTATAGGGGCACTAATGCATTGTCAATATATACAGGAAGATAATTTTAGTAGCTATTCATACATACTTGACGTTTATACTGTAGGGGCACGAATACATTGTTAATATATATAATTGAGATCAATTCCAATGGTTAGTTTCCGAGAAAATAGCGTTTTTATGATTTAGCATCTTTTATACAAGTTGATATTTTTAGTAGCTCTTCATATATACCAACGAATGATAAGACCAATCATATGTTATGGAACTGAAAGCTCAGTACTGAAAGAAGCAGATAAATTAAGACTATTAACGTTTGAGAGGAAAATATTTAGAAGAGTGCTAAGTCCAGTAAAGGAAAATGGAACTTGGAGGTTAAGAAGGAATAACGAATTATACCTTAAGAATAATGAAGAAAATATAGTTAGTTTCATCAAATCCAAAAGATTACAATGGTTCGGACATACACTAAGAATGCCAAAAGGAAGATTGCCGAATGATATTTTAAATTGGAAGCCACAGGGAACAAGACCAAGAGGAAGACGCAACGATCGATGGGACGATGATGTAATTGAAGATTTAAGATAGATGGGGATTTTTTATTTGAAATCTACTGCACAAGATAGGAAGAAATGGCGTAAACTAGTTGAGAAGGCCAAGACATTCCACTGGAAGTCGTAGAACCTGACGAAGAAGAATATTCATACATACTTTGTTATACTATAGGGGCACAAAATGCGTTGTTATTATATGTAACATAGGTCAATTCCAATGGATATTTTCCGAGAAAATAGCGTTTTTATGATTTAGCATCTCTTATACAGGATAATAATTTTAGTACCTATTCATACATACTTCATGTTATACTATAGGGGCACTAATGCATTATTTATATGTATAATTTAGGTCAATTCCAATGGTTAGTTTCCGAGAAAATAGCGTTCTTATTATTTACCATCTCTTATACAGAATGATAATTTTAGTAGCTATTCATACATACTTTTTGTTATACTGTAGGGGCACTAATGCATGGTTAATATATATGATTTAGGTCAATTCCAATGGTTAATTTCCGATTTTTTGGAAAATCACAAAGGCTATTGTCCTGGAAAACTCAATTTTGAAAGTTTGTATTTATACCGGATTTTTTGCATTATAAATCCCGCATACAGCCTGTAGATAGTAATTTTGCTGTTTTTGTAATTTCCAAAATTTTGACATTTTTTGAATAAAACAAAGATTATAGTCTTGGAAAACTCAATTTTGAAATTTTGGATTTTGAAATTTTGGATTTTGACCGGATTGTTTGTATTATATATCCCGGATACACCCTCTAGATAGCATTTTTGTAGTTTTTGAAATTTGGAAAATTTTGACATATTTTGGAAAAAGACAGACTATTGTCTTGCAAAACGCACTCAATTTTGAAATTTTGTATTTAGACCGGAATTTTTGCATTCTAAATCCCGGATTCACCCTCTAGATAGTATTTTTGCAGTTTTTCAAATTTCGAAAATTTTGACTTTTTTGGAAAACAAATATTTGGTAAACTAAATTTTGAAATTTTGGATTTAGACAGGATTTTTTGCATTATAAATCTCGAATACATCCTCTAGATAGTATTTTTACAGTTTTTCAAATTTAGAAAATTTTTGACATTTTTTGAAAACTCAATTTTGAAATTTTGGATTTAGGCCGGATTTTATGCATTATAAATCCCGGATACACTCTCTAGATAGCAATTTTGCAATTTGTGAAATTTCGAAAATTTTCACATTTTTAGGAAAAACACAATGGTTATATTATAGTCTTGGAAAACTCAATTTTGAAATTTTGGATTTAGGCTGGATTGTTTGCATTATGAATCCCGAATACATCCTCTAGATAGCATTTTTGCAGTTTATTGAAATTTCGAAAATTTTGACATTTTTTGGAAAACTCAATTTTGAAATTTTGGTTTTAGACTGGATTTTTTTTGTATTATAAATCCCGGTACACCCTCTTGATAGTACTTTTGCAGTTTTTGAAATTTCGAAAATTTTGACATTTTTTGGTAAAACACAGACTCAATGAGAGAGAGAGAGAGAGAGAGAGAGAGAGAGAGAGAGAGAGAGAGAGAGCCTTTTTTCTTCAAAAGAAAGGAAATACATTTGCATTTATATTGCGCACGGGTCTGCTTGGCCGTACGTGCATAATTTTTCATGAAAAAAACTAAATATAATATAAACAAGTCTTGGAAAACTCAATTTTGAAATTTTGGATTTAGACAGGATTTTTTGCATTGTAAATCCCGAATACATCCTATAGATAGTATGTTTGCAGTTTTTGAAATTTCGAAGTTTTTGACATTTTTTGGAAAAACACAAAGGCTACAGACTTGGAAAACTGATTTTTGAAATTTTGGGTTTAGACGAGATGTTTTGCATTATAAATCCCGGATACACCCTCTAGATATTATTTTTGTAATTTTTGAAATTTCGAAAATTTGACATTTTTTGGAAAAACACAAAGACTGTTTTTTTTATACAAATGCAGGGGACTTGACAGACGTCATTGTCCATAATTATGAGAAAACAAAAATATATACAGTAAATTAATACAATAGAACATTATAGCAAAACAGAATGTTTGACTCTTGCTTCCCAGTATCTATCCTTCAGCGTAGCAGAGTGAAGTGCCTGACACTGTAGCAGGTGGTTTCTGTCCATGTTGGTGTTCGTGGAGCACAGAGGGCAATGAAGACTTCTGTATATTGCAATCCGATGTAGATGAGCTGCGAGACAATCATGTCCTGTGTTTAGTCGAAAATATGCTACAGCTTCCTTTCGAGGTGCATCTGGTGTAGTGTGTATGGTGTTTTTCCACTGTTTTTCTTCAATTCGGGGCTGAAGATTGGTTGAGAATGTGTTTTTATCATTTGTGTGATACAGTTTATTGCTGAGTGATAAGATGTGTTTAAATTAGGTTGCTGTAAACACATTGCTCCTCGTTTTGCCAGCATGTCGGCTATTTCATTTCCATTGATTCCGCAGTGAGATGGTGTCCATTGTAATATTACTGTCTTATGTTTTTGATAGAGGTCAGTGAGTAGTTTATTGCAATCTACTACTTCCTTGCTTTGAGCTGGTTCGAATGATGTTATTGCTTGTATGGCAGCTTTGGAATCAGACAGAATGACGATATGGTCATTGATTTGTTGACGGCATATAATTTGTGAAAGTGCAGTATGAATTGCCTTTATTTCTCCATCAAAAGCTGTTTTATTTGGTCCAAGTAGAGTGTATAGGGAGAAGAGTGAGCAATGGATTCCAGCTCCCACAGGGCCATTGTGATCGAGTTTAGAGCCATCTGTATATATATGTAACCATTTAGAAGAGGGGTATTTTGTTTCTATTGTTTCCAGGGCACATAATCTTAGTATTTCAGGGTTGGTGTTTGCTTTAATCAGTCCTTCTTCTAAAAGGTCTAGACTGTGCGTAGGGATGTAGAGATTTAGAGGGTTATCTTGTACAGGTAGTTTTTCTGGTTTTTTTTGTATGTGATATTTACTTTGTAGCTCTATAGCGTGTTGCAGAAAGCCTTGTTGAGTTTTCAATTTTCTAACATTGTTGTGATAATTGGACCAGTAATTATCATCTGGGAGTCTGATCAATTTTTCATTGAGGTTCATGGATGCCATCTCAATTTCTGTTTTGATGTCTAGGTTCTGTGTAAGAAGCAGCAACGCGTCTATTGGAGTCGTCTTGATTGCACCTGTAATGAGCCGAAGGATTTGATTTTGTAGTTTCTGTAGTTTCATAAGCTACTGAGAAGAAGCTGTGATGAGTGGTTCGCAACAGTAAAGCATCATTGGTTTAATGTACATTTTATAGGTAATGTTCAAGGTTGAAGTCGCACTACCCCAAGTGCTTTCAGCTAGACGTTTAAGTACAGAAAGGCGTTTTTGAGATTTTGTGATTATGCTGTCTAAATGTTTTTTCCAGGTTAGTTTGTTATCAAAAATTACAGCAAGGTATTTAGAATCATGAGACTGTGAAATTGGTTGATTGTTCAGTAAGAGAGGCTTCAGTGAAAATACTTGGTAAGTCGTTTTATTAAGGTTGAATGTAATTGCATTTTCTTCTGCCCATTGTCCTATGGAATGTAATGCTTCGTTGAGTCTATTTGTTAGTGCAGATCTATTTGAGGATTTTTTGTAGACGTCCAGATGACAAGATCATCTGCGTACATAAGAGCATTGACTCCTCTTATGTTTTTTATGGCACATATGATGTCGTTGAGAAAGAGATTGAATAATGTACTGCTCAGGACAGCTCCTTGTGGGACACCAGTTCTCAGTTGTTTGAATTTTGATGTTTCTTCTCCATACTTCACTCTGTAATATCGTTGTCCTATGAAGTCTTGAAACCATCTAAGCATATTTTCCCTTATTTAGCTAATTTCAATATGAGTTTATCTTTCCAAATGGAGTCAAATGCATTTTTAAGATCTACGAAAACTGCTGCTGTTATTTCTCCTTTATGTAGACTGTCTTTGATATGTTGACTTAAACTTACAATTCGTTGAACGATTTTGTCTAAATCCAGCTTGTTCAAATACTAATATATTTCGAGCTTCGATGTACCATTTTAATCGGTTATTTATCATTCTTTCCATTGTTTTCGACATAATGCTTGTGAGAGAGATTGGCCAATAACTTTCGATGTTTGTGTTATATCTTCGTCTTTTTTTAGGTATGGGAATAATTATAGCTTCCTTCCATTTGGTGGGTTTTTTCCACAAAGATAGACTCACCTCCACGTGGTGTACCCTGGAAACGAAAATAATTTGGGCCAAGTAGTCTTATCACATAGCAGACATGAGTTCACACAAAGACTATAGCCTTGGAAAACTCAACATTGAAATTTTGGATTTAGTCCGGATTTTTTGCATTATAAATCCCAGATACACCTTTAGATAGTATTTTAGCAATTTTTGAAATTTAGAAAATTATGACATTTCTTGGAAAAACACAAAGAATACAATCTTGGAAAAATCAATTTTGAAATTTTGGATGTAGACCGGATTTTTTTGCATTATAAATCCCAGATACGCCCTCTAGATAGTATTTTGGCAGTTTTTGAAATTTCGTAAATTTTGACATTTTTTGGAAAAACACAAAGTCTATATAAACTATAGTATGTTAGCAATTTTTGCAATTTCGAATATTTTGACATTTTTGAAAAAACCAGACTACAGTCTAGAGAAAATAAATTTTGAAATTTTAGATATAGTCCGGATTTTTTGCATTATAAATCGCGGATACACCTCTAGATAGTATTTTGGCAGTTTTTGAAATTTCGAAAATTATGACATTTCTTGGAAAAACAAAAAGAATACAGTGTTGGAAAACTCAATATTGAAATTTTGGATTTAGTCCTGATTTTTTGCATTATAAATCCCAGATACACCTTTAGATAGTATTTTAGCAATTTTTGAAATTTCGAATATTTTGACATTTTTGAGAAAAACCAGACTACAATCTAGAGAAAATAAATTTTGAAATTTTAGATATAGTCCGGATTTTTTGCATTATAAATCGCGGATACACCTCTAGATAGTATTTTGGCAGTTTTTTAAATTTAGAAATTTATGACATTTCTTGGAAAAACACAAAGAATACAATTTTGGAAAACTCAATTTTGAAATTTTGAATGTAGACCGGATTTTTTTGCATTATAAATCCCAGATACGCCCTCTAGAAAGTATTTTGGCAGTTTTTGAAATTTCGTAAATTTTGACATTTTTTGGAAAAACACAAAGGCTGTAGTCTATATAAACTATAGTATGTTAGCAATTTTTGCAATTTCGAATATTTTGACATTTTTGAAAAAACCAGACTGCAGTCTAGAGAAAATAAATTTTGAAATTTTAGATATAGTCCGGATTTTTTGCATTATAAATCGCGGATACACCTCTAGATAGTATTTTGGCAGTTTTTGAAATTTCGAAAATTATGACATTTCTTGGAAAAACACAAAGAATACAGTCTTGGAAAACTCAATATTGAAATTTTGGATTTAGACCGGATTTTTTGCATTATAAATCCCAGATACACCCTCTAGATAGTATTTTTGCAGTTTTTGAAATTTCGTAAATTTTGACATTTTTTGGAAAAGACTATTCTCTTGGTAAACTCAATTTTGAAATTTTGGATTTAGACCGGATTTTATGAATTATATATCCCGGACACACACTCTAGATAGTATTTTTGCAGTTTTTGAAATTTCGAAAACATTGACATTTTTTGGAAAAACACAAAGACTATATTCTTGACAAAATCAATTTTGAAATTTTCGATTTAAATCGGATTTTTTTAATTATAAATGCCGGATACACCTTCTATGCAGTATTTCTGCAGTTTTTGAAATTTCGAAAATATTGACATTTTTCGAAAAATAGAAAGACTATAGTCTTGGAAAACTAAATTTTGAAATTTTGGATTTAGACCGGATTTTTTTGCATTATAAAATCTCGGACACAGTCTCTAGATAGTAATTTTGCAGTTTTTGAATTTTTGAGAATTTTGACATTATTTGGAAAAACAATAATACTATAACCTAGGAAAACTCAAAATTGAAATTTTGGATTTAGACTGGATTTTTTGCATTATAAATCCCGGACAAAGACTCTAGATAGTATTTTTGCAGTTTTTGAAATTTCGAAAATTTTGACATTGTTTGGAAAAACACAGAGACTATAGTCTTGGAAAACACAATTTTGAAATTTTGTTTATAGTCCCGATGTTTTTGCATAATGAATCCCGGATAACCCTCTACATAGTATTTCGAAAATTTTGACATTTTTTGGAAAAACACAATTTTGAAATTTTGGATTTTGACCAGTTTTTTTGCATTATAAATCCCGGATAAACCCTCTAGATATATTTTTGCTTTTTTTGAAATTTCGAAAAGTTTCGACATTTTTTGGAAAAAAAACAACCTCTATAGTCTTGGAAAACTCAATTTTGAAATTTTGGATTTATACCGGATTTTTTCATTATAAATCCCGGATAAACCCTCTAGATAGTATTTTAGCTGTTTTTCAAATTTAGAAAATGCTGACAATTTTTGCAAAAACACAAAAAACACTTCGGAAAACTCAATTTTAAAATTTTGGATTTTGACCGGATTTTTTGCATTATAAATCCCGGACAAAGACTCTAGATAGTATTTTTGCAGTTTTTGAAATTTCGAAAATTTTGACATTGTTTGGAAAAACACAAAGACTATAGTCTTGGAAAACTCAATATTGAAATTTTGGATTTAGACTGGATTTTTTTGCATTATAAATCCCGGACAAAGACTCTAGATAGTATTTTTGCAGTTTTTGAAATTTCGAAAATTTTGACATTGTTTGGAAAAACACAAAGACTATAGTCTTGGAAAACTCAATTTTGAAATTTTGTTTATAGTCCCGATTTTCTTGCATAATGAATCCCGGATAACCCTCTACATAGTATTTCGAAATTTTTGACATTTTTTGGAAAAGCACAATTTTGAAATTTTGGATTTTGACCAGTTTTTTTTGCATTATAAATCCCGGATGAACCCTCTAGATATATTTTTGCTTTTTTTGAAATTTCGAAAAGTTTCGACATATTTTGGAAAAAAAACCTCTATAGTCTTGGAAAACTCAATTTTGAAATTTTGAATTTATACCGGATTTTTCATTATAAATCCCGGATAAACCCTCTAGATAGTATTTTAGCTGTTTTTCAAATTTAGAAAATGCTGACAATTTTTGCAAAAACACAAAAAACACTTCGGAAAACTCAATTTTAAAATTTTGGATTTTGACCGGATTTTTTGCATTATAAATCCCTCTAGATATTATTTTTGCAGTTTTTCAAATTTCGAAAATTTTGACATTTTTTTAAAAAAACACAGACTATAGTATTGGGAAACTCAATTTTAAATGTTGGATTTAGACCGGATTTATTGCATTATAAATCCCGGATACACCATCTAGATAGTATTTTTTTCAATTTTGTAATTTCGAAAATTTTGACATTTTTTGGAAAACTCAATTTTGAAATTTAAGATTTAGACCGCATTTTTAATTACAAATCCGGCATTCACCCTCTAGATAGTACTTTTGCGGTTTTTGAAATTTCGAAATTTTTTACATTTTTTGGAAGAACACAGACTATAGTCTTGGAAAACTCAATTTTGAAATTTTTTATTTAGACCGGATTTTTTTGCATTATAAATCCCGGATACATCCTCCAGATATAATTTTTGCAGTTTTGAAATTTCGAAAATTTTGACATTTTTTGAAAATCACAAATATTCGGAAAACTCAATTTTGAAATTTTGGATTTAGGCCGGATTTCTTGTATTATAAATCCCGGATACACCCTCTAGATAGCATTTTTGCAGTTTGTGAAATTTCGGAAATTTTGACATTTTTTGGAAAATCACAATGATTATAGTCTTGGAAAACTCAATTTTGAAATTTTGGGTTTGGAACGGATTTTTTGCATTATAAATCCCGGATACATCCTCTAGATAGTATTTTTGTAGTTTTTGAAATTTCGAAAATTTCGACATTTTTTTGGAAAACACAAATATTTGGGAAACACAAATATTTGGAAATCTCAATTTTGAAATTTTGGATTTAGGCCGGATTTTTTGCATTATAAATTCCGGATACACCCTCTAGATAGCATTTTTGCAGTTTATTGTAATTTCGAAAATTTTGACATTTTTTTGGAAAATTCAATTTTGAAATTTTGGATTTAGACCGAATTTTTTGCATTGTAAATCCCGGATATATCCTCTAGATAGTATTTTTGCAGTTTCTGAAATTTCGAATATTTTGACATATTTTGGAAAAACACAGACTATAGTCTTGGAAAACTGGAAATTTTGTTTTTAGTCCGGATTTTTTTGCATTATAAATGTTGGATACACCCTCTACATAGTATTTTTGTAGTTTCTGAAATTTCGAAAATATTGACATTTTTTGGAAAAACACAAAGACTATAGTCAAGGAAAACTCAATTTTGAAATTTTGGATTTAGGCCGGATTTTTTGCATTATAAATCCCGGATGCACCCTGTAGACAGTAATTTTGCAGTTTTTGAAATTTCGAAAATTTTGAAATTTTTTGGAAAGACAGAGGCTATAAGTCTTGGAAAACTCAAATTTAAAATTTTGGATTTAGACAGGATTTTTTGCATTATAAATCCTGGATACATCCTCTAGATAGTAATTTTGCAGTTTTTGAAATTTCGAAGGTTTTGACATTTTTTGGAAAAGCACAAAGACTTGGGCGAGAGTTGGAAGGGGACGACGCAGAGAAAGGAGGACACCGACCGAAACGGCATGGATAATGTCCAGACAAGAAGAGACGGATCTCCAAGCAGCAGGGAAAATGGCATGGCTCTATGTGGGCAATCTAAATGCTGGCACCAGGGCATTAGAAATAATGGTGTAGAAGGGGCACAGAATGCGAAGGCCTGAACTCAAGGGGAAACAAAAATGCATTTAAAGTAGGAATCCCCTCTGAATGGCTAGGAAAGGCAGAAGAGCCAATATTCTGGCCGAGAGGAGTACGAGTCAGAAGATTCACGTTCTTTCGGAGATACCATCAAACAGTAGGAATATCGCTTGAACAAAGCTACTAAACTAAATACTTCAAGTCACAGTGAAACAAAGGATCCACCAAACCACATGAGGGTCCTAAACTGGAACGTGGAAGGACTAAAATCAACAGTGAATGACATACGGGAGGACATATTTGGAGATTTCGATGTATGTATACTCACGGAAACATTTCTAAGGCAATGAAACACCAATCAACATACAAGGATTTTACAATGTACACGCCACAGCCGAACAAGGAGAGGGGTAACCTGCCTAATGAAACCAAAGCTGTCCCCATTTCAAGTAATATCAAAAGAGAAAAACAGAATTATAATACGGACAGAAGCATGCTACATAATAGCAGCCTACTACCGACCAGAGTGCACAGAAGTGGACATCATAGACTACCTGTCCGAGGCACTCGATAGAATACCAGCACACGGGAAAATATTACTAGGTGGAGACTTCAACTGCCCTGTAGACAAGGAAACAAAGAAAACGAATGAAGTGTTACAATTTCTAGGAGGAGAGGGACTCCACCTAATAAATGACAAAACACCAACATATATATATATATATATATATATATGTCACAACGGAACGAGCGCCATAGATCTATTATTCACAAGAGGATAACAGCAATGCACCAAAATCAACTATGGAAAACTGATGGAGCTATAATAAAAAAGCACATACCTATGGACGCACTAATGAAAGTGAAAGAAATTAAACAAGCAGAAGAACGAACGCAGATAAGTAGGAAGCTGGACATAAGCAGAATTGAAACCGACGGAAAGCAAAAGGAGAAAATCATAACAGAACTAATCCATGAGGGAAAAATAGAAGAGGCAACCAGGGAAATAACGGCAATGATGAAAAACGCAATCATACCAATACAACCCAGGAAAGCAAGAAGCTGGTTCGATAAAGAATGCTATGGGCAGCGGAAAATAACGCTTACTGCACTAGGGAAAGAAAAGGATCAAACTACAAAGAAGGCTTGGAGGAATACCAAACGGAAAGAAAAAAAATACAAAACACTCCTGAAAATTAAAAAAAACGGAGCACATGGAAAGAAAAAAATACAAAACACTCCTGAAAATTAAAAAAAACGGAGCACATGGAAAGAGGAGCAATAAAAATGGCAGAAGAGACAGAAGCAAACCCATATAGAGCACTTAAGACAAGGATACCAAGATTCCCAGCGGACATCCTGATTGAAGTATGGGAAGACCACGTAGGAAAAGTAGTGGCACAAAAAGAAACAAGACCTCAATGGGCAACAGGAAAAGAGAGGGGAAAAGAATGTCCCTACTTCACGAAGGGCGAAATAGACAGGACAGTAAAGTCACTCTAAAAAAAAAAAGCGCCAGGACCTGATGGCATATGCAACGAACATATAAAAGAATCATTCATGATGCTGGCAGATATATGGTCACTACTCCTAAATAAATGTTTGGAAACAGGACAGATCCCAAATGACTGGCGACAGTCCGTAATAAAAATGATGTATAAAGGAAAAGGAGACCCGAGTAGCACAGAGGAATAGCACTCGAACATACAGTGTTAAAGATATTCACACGTTTAATAACAATGAGAATAAACACAAAAATAGAAACCTGTTTACCAGATGAGCAATTCGGGTTTCGACGGGGGAGATGGACACTATCAGCTGCAGAATGCCTACTGTCAACTATTCAGGATGACTAAAGAAGGAAAGGAGAAAACTGCACGTCGTGTTCGTCGATTACTCCAAAGCCTTTGACATGGTGAACAGGATAAAGCTAATAAGTAAACTGGAAAGGATCATAGGAGACCCTTGGATGACTACAATCATAAACAATATACTGGCTGAAAACCGAGTACAAATACAAGATGGGATAACACAAACAAACGGGGTAATACAGGGCACACCCTCTAGATAGTATTTTTGCAATTTTTGAAATTTCGAAAATGTTGACTTTTTTTTGGAAAACCACCAAGACTATAGCTTTGAAAAACACTATTTTGAAATTTTGGATTTAGACCGGATTTTTTGCATTATAAATCCCGGACACACCCTCTAGATAGTATTTTTGCAGTTTTTGAAATTTCGAAAATTTTGACATTTTTTTGGAAAACCACCGAGATTATAGCCTTGGAAAACACTATTTTGAAATTTTGGATTTAGACCGGATTTTTTGCATTATAACCCAGGACACACCCTCTAGATAGTATTTTCGCAGTTTTTGAAATTTCGAAAATTTGACATTTTTTGGAAAACCAAGATTATAGCCTAGGAAAACACTATTTTGAAGTTTTGGATTTAGACCGAATTTTTTGCATTATAAACCACGGACACACCTCTAGATAGTATTTTTTCAGTATTTGAAATTTCGAAAATTTTGACATTTTTTGGGAAACCACCACCTTGGATAGCACTATTTTCAAAGTTTGGATTTAGACCGGATCTTTTGCATTATAAAGCCCGGACACACCCTCTAGATAGTATTTTTGTCTTTTTGAATTTTCGAAAATATTAACATTTTTTTAAAAACCACCAAGTCCATAGCCTTGGAAAACGCTATTTTGAAATTTTGGATTCAGACCGGATGTTTTGCATTATATATCCCGGACACCCCTTCTACATAGTATTTTTGCAGTTTTGAAATTTCGAAAATTTTGACATTTTTTGGAAAACCACCTAGGAAAACACTATTTTGAAAATTTGGATTTTGACCGGATTTTTGCATTATAAATCCCGGACACACTCACTAGATAGTATTTTTGCAGTTTTTGAAAATTCGAAAATTTTGACATTTTTTGGAGAACCACCAAGACTATAGCCTTGGAAAACACTATTTTGAAGTTTTGGATTTGGGCCGGATTATTTGCATTATAAATCTCGGACACACCCTCTAGATAGTATACTCGAAGTTTTTGAAATTTCGATAAATTTTCCATTTTTTGGAAAACCACCGAGATATATAGACTTGGTAAACGCTATTTTGAATGTTGGATTTAGACCGAATTTTTTGCATTATATATCACGGACATACCCTCTAGATAGTATTTTTGCAGTTTTTGAAATTTCTAAAATTTTGAAATTTTTTGGAAAATCACCAAGACTATAGCCTTGGAAAACACTATTTTGAAATTTTGGATTCTGACCGGATTTTTTGCATTATAAATTCCGGACACACCCTTTAGATTGTATTTTTGCATTTTTTGAAATTTCGAACATTTTGACATTTTTTGGAAAACCACCATGTCCATAGCCTTGGAAATCGCTATTTTTAAATTTTGGATTTAGACCTTTTTTTTTGCATTATATATCCCGGACACACCCTCTAGATTGTATTTTTGCAGTTTTTGAAATTTCGAAAATTTTTACATTTTTTTTGGAAAACCACCAAGACTATAGCATTGGAAAAGACTATTTTGAAATTTTGGATTTACACCGGTTTTTTTGCATTATAAATCCCGGACACACCCTCTAGTTTTGAAATTTTTGAAATTTCGAAAATTTTGACATTATTTGGATAACAACCAAGAATATAGCGTTGGAAAACACTAATTTGAAGTTTTGAATTTTGGTCGGATTTTTTGCATTATAAATCCCGGGCACACCCTCTAGATAGTATTCTCGCTGTTTTTTAAATTTCGAAAATGTTGACATTTTTTGGAAAACCACCCAGACTCTAGCCTTGAAAAACACTATTTTGAAATTTTGGATTTAGACCGGATTTTTTGCAGTATAAATCCCGGAGACTGCCTCTATATAGTATTTTTGCAGTTTATGAAATTTCGAAAATTTTGACATTTTTTGGAAAACCACCAACATTATAGCCTTGGAAAACACTATTCAAAAATTTTCGATTTAAACCGGATTTTTTTGCATTATAAACCCCGGACACACCCTCTAAATAGTATTTTTGCAGTTTTTGAAATTTCGAAAATGTTGGCATTTTTGGAAAACCACCAAGACTATAGCCTTGGAAAACACTATTTTGAAATTTTGGATTTAGACTGGATGTTTAGCATTATTAATCCCGGACACACCCTCTAGAGAGTACTTTTGCAGTTTTTAAAATTTTGAAAATTTTGACATTTTTTGGAAAACCACCGAGATTGTAGCCTTGGAAAAGATTATTTTGAAATTTTGGATTTTGACCGGATTTTTGCATTATAAATCCCGGACACCCTCTAGATAGTATTTTTGCTGTATTTGAAAGTTCGAAAATTTTGACATTTTTTGGGAAACCACCACGACTTTAGCCTTGGATAGCACTATTTTCAAAGATTGGATTTAGACCGGATCTTTTGCATTATAAAGCCCGGACACAGCCTCTAGATAGTATTTTTGCACTTCTTGAAATTTCGAAAATTTTGACATTTTTTGGAGAAATACCATGTCCATAGCCTTGGAAAACGCTGTTTTGAAATTTTGGATACAGACCGGATATTTTGCATTATAAATCCCGGACACACCCTCTAGATAGTATTTTTGCAGTTTTTGAAACTTCTAAAATTTTGAATTTTTTTGGAAAATCACCAAGACTATAGCCTTGAAAACACTATTTTGAAATTTTGGTTTTGACCAGATTTTTTGCATTATAAATCCCGGACAAACCCTATAGATAATATTTTTTGCAGTTTTTGAAATTTCTAAAATTTTGACATATTTTGGAAAACCACAAAGACTATAGCCTTGGAAAACGCTTCTTCTTCTTCTTCTTCCTTCCAAGTATTAGAAATAGAAAATTTTCCCTCCATCGTTTCGTAGGACGGCCCAGTGATCTTCGTCCTCTTGGCATATAATTCTAAACAGATTTGGGGATCCGATTTGTAAACATTCTTTCAAGATGGTGTTGGGAAACGCTATTTTTAAATTTTTTATTTAGACTGGCGTTTTTGCATTATATATCCCGGACACAGCCTCTAGATAGTATTTTGCAGTTTTTGAAATTTCGAAAATGTTGACATTTTTTGGAAAACCGCCAAGACTGTAGCCTTGGAAAACACTATTTTGATATTTTGGATTTTGACTGGATTTTATGCATTATAAATCCCGGACACACGCTCTAGATAGTATTTTTGCAGTTTTTGAAATTTCGAGAATTTTGACATTTTTTGGAAAACCACCAAGACTACAACCTTGGAAAACACTATTTTGAAGTTTTAGGATTTGGGCCGGATTTTTTGCATTATAAATCCCGGACACACACTCTAGATAGTATCTTCGTAGTTTTTTGACTTTCGAAAATTTGGTATTTTTTTGGAAAACCACCAACATTATAGCCTTGGAAAACACTATTCTGAAATTTTGGATTTAGACCGGATTTTTTTCAATATTAATCCCGTACACACCCTCTAGAGAGTACTTTTGCAGTTTTTGAAATTTCGAAAAATTTGACATTTTTTGGAAAACCACCGAGATTGTGGCCTTGGAAAAGATTATTTTGAAATTTTGGATTTAGACCGGATTTTTGCATTATACTCGGTTGCGGACACACCCTCTAGCTAGTATTTTTGCTGGTTTGAAATTTCTAAAATTTTGACGATTTTTGGAACCACTCACGACTTTAGCCTTGGATGAGTACTTATTTTCACTCAAGTTTGGATTTAGACGCGGACCGGAATCTTTCTGCCTATAAGGCCCGGACACAACTCTAGATATGTATTTTTGCACTTCCTTGAAATTTCGAATATTTTGAACCAATTTTTTGGAGTAACCACGAAAAACCATGTCCCATAGCCTTGGAAAACGCTGTTTTTAAATTTTAACTTCTGGATTCAGACCGGATTTTTTGCATTTATTAAATCCGGACACAACACCCTTCGTAGGTATTTTAGTAGGTTTGTAATTCGAAAAATTTTGATATTTTTTTTTGGGAAAACCACCACAATTAAAGCGTGGAAAACATATTCTAAAAAATTTTGCATTTTTTTAGACCGGCTTTTTTGAATATAAATCCCGAGGACACCGCATATAGATAGATTTATGCAGTTTTTGAAAATTCGAAAATTTTGCATTTATTGGAAAGGAAAACCACCAGATTATAAGCCTGGAAGAAAAAACTATTTTGAAATTTTGGGATTTAGACCGGATTTTGTGCATTTTAAACCCGGAACAGCCCTAGATAGTATTTTGCGTTTTGAAATTTGAAATTTCGAAAATTTGCCATTTTTGGAAAACCACCAAGATGGAGTCTTGGAAAAAACTCTCTTTTTAAATTTAATTTCGGATTTAGACCTTGCTTTTTTTTTTCATGAATATCCGGACAACCCTTAGATAGTATTTTTGCGTTTTTGTAATTCGAAAATGTGACACCTTTTTGGAACCACCCAAGCCTTGAAAAACATTATTTTGATATTTCTTAATTTTGAAAGGAAGTTTTTTACATTATAAATCCCGACACACTATCTAGATAGTGTTTGCGGTTTTTTTCTGAAATTCGAAAATTTTGAATTTTTTGGAAAACCAGCAAAAACTATAGCCTGTGAAAACACTTATTTTGAAATTTTGGATTTAGACCGGATTATGTTTGGCATTATGAAACCCGGACACACCTCCAGATAGTGCTTTTTGCACTTTTGAAATTTCGAAAATTTGACATTTTTTGGAAACAACTGGAAAACAACCTGGAAACACTATTTTGAAGTTTGAGGTAGGATTTGGGCCGGATTTTTAGCATTATAAATCCCGGGCCACACCCTCTAGATTAGTATTCTAGCAGTTTTGAAATTTCGAAAAATGTTGACCATTTTTGGGAAAACA
>JASPKZ010004062.1:0-17531 GCA_030220185.1 Diploptera punctata | reverse complement strand
GAAGACTTTTCTCATGGTATTCGGCCATATGGGACCGGTGCCACCCAGCATCTTGAGGCATTGGGACCTACAATTAAGTAGCGGGTCCAGGTGAGGAACAGCTATAACGGCTGGGGGACTCGACATGCTAACCACATGTCACCCTACATGGCTGTGATCAGTACTTCTGTGATTGAACATGGATGTCAGGGCCAGCAGCCGGATGGTAAAAGGGAACCGCTGAAAAGTGGAAGAACCCTCTTTATGTAAGTCCCGCGCCGTAGCCGAGCGTTAAGATAGAAAAGCCTTGGCGCAGATCTAAGGGACTTGCGCTGGTTCGAGTCTCCATGGGGGAAGAAATTTTCTCATGGTATTTCGGCCAGTATGCGACTGGTGCCCACCCAACATCGTGATGCAATTGGGTCGCTACAATAAGTAGCGGCTCCAGGTTGAGGAACCAGCTTATAACGGCTGGGGGACTCGACATGCTAACCACATGTCACCCCTACATGGCTGTTGCATCAGCTCTTCTGTGATTGACACATGTGGATGTCAAGGGCCAAGCAGCCGGATGTAATTGTTAAAAGGGGCAACCGCCGAAAAGTGGGGCAAGACCCTCTTTATGTAAGTCCCGCGCCGTAGCCGAGCGGTTTAAGATAGGAAGCCTTGGCGCAGAGCTACGGAGGTCTGCGCTGGTTCGAGTCTCCATGGGGAAGAAATTTTCTCATGGTATTTAGGCCCAGGATGGGCCGGTGCTCACCCAGCATCGTGAGGCAATTGAGTAGCTACAATAAGTAGCGGCTCCAGGTTGAGGAACCAGCTATAACGGCTGGGGGACTCGACATGCTAACCACATGTCACCCCTACATGGCTGTTGATCATCTGCCTCTGTGATTGACACATGTGGATGTGAAGGGCCAGCAGCCGGCTGGTAAAAGGGCAACCGCTGAAAAGTGGAAAGCCCCTCTTTATGTAAGTCCCGCGCCGTAGCCGAGCGGTTAAGATAGGAGGCCTTGGCGCCAGAGCTACGGGGACTTGCGCTGGTTCTAGTCTCCATGGGGCAAAGACATTTTTTCTCATGGTATTTCGGCCAGTATGGGACCGGTGCCCAGCCCAGCATCGTGAGGGCAATTGGGTGGAGACCTACAATAAGTAGCGGCTCCAGGTTTGAGGAACCAGCCTAAAAACGGCTGGGGACTCGACATGACTAACCACATGTCACCCCTACACTGGCTGTTGATCAGCTACTTCTGTGATTGGACACATGTGGATGTTCAAGGCCAGCAGCCGGATTGTAAAAGGGCAACCGCTGAAAAGTGGAAAGACCCTCTTATGTAAGTCCCGCGCCGTAGCCGAGCGGTTAAGATAGGAAGCCTGTGGCGCAGAGCTACGGACTTGCGCTGGTTCGAGTCTCCATGGGGAAAAATTTCTCATGGTATTTCGGCCAGGATGGGACCGGTGCTCACCCAGCATCGTGAGGCAATTGAGTAGCTACAATAAGTAGCGGCTCCAGGGTGAGGAAACCAGCTATAACGGCTGGGGGACTCGACATGCTAACCACATGTCACCCCTACATTGGCTGTTGATCAATCTACCTCTGTGATTGACACATGTGGATGTGAAGGTCCAGCAGCCGGCTGGTAAAAGGGCAACCGCTGAAAAGTGGAAGACCCTCTTTATGTAAGTCCCGCGCGCCGTAGCCGAGCGGTTAAGGTAGGAAGCCTTGGCACAGAGCTACGGGACTTGCGCTGGTTCGAGTCTCCACGAGGGAAGACATTTTCTCATGGTATTTCGGCCAGTATGGGACCGGTGCCCGCCCAGCACCGTGAGGCAATTGGGTAGCTACAATAAGTAGCGGCTCCAGGTTGAGGAACCAGCTATAACGGCTGGGGGACTCGACATGCTAACCACATGTCACCCCTACACTGGCTGTTGATCAGCTACTTCTGTGATTGACACATTTGGATGTCAAGGGCCAGCAGCCGGATGGTAAAAGGGCAACCGCTGAAAAGTGGAAAGACCCTCTTTATGTAAGTCCCGCGCCGTAGCCGAGCGGTTAAGATAGGAAGCCTTGGCGCAGAGCTAAGGGACTTGCGCTGTTTCGAGTCTCATGGGGGAAGAAATTTTCTCATGGTATTTCGGCCAGTATGGGACCGGTGCCCACCCAGCATCGTGAGGCAATTGGGTAGCTACAATAAGTAGCGGCTCCAGTTTGAGGAACCAGCTATAACGGCTGGGGGACTCGACATGCTAACCACATGTCACCCCCTACACTGGCTGTTGAATCATCTACCTCTGTGACTGACACATGTGGTGTGAAGGGCATCAGCAGGCTGGTAAAAGGGCAACCGCTGAAAAGTGGAAAGACCCTCTTTATGTAAGTCCCGCGCCGTAGCCGAGCGGCTAAGGTAGGAAAGCCTTGCGCAGAGCTACGGACTTGCGCTGGTTCTAGTCTCCATGGGGAAGACATTTTCTCATGGTATTTCGGCCAGTATGGGACCGGTGCCCACCCAGCATCGTGAGGCAATTTGGGTAACCTACAATAAGTAGCGGCTCCCGGTTGAGGAACCAGCTATAACGGCTGGGGGACTCGACATGCTAACCACAATGTCACCCTACACTGGCTGTTGATCAGCTACTTCTGTGATTGACACATGTGGATGTCAAGGGCCAGCAGCCGGATGTTATAAAAGGGCAACCGCTGAAAAGTGGAAAGACCCTCTTTATGTAAGTCCCGCGCCGTAGCCGAGCGGTTAAGATAGGAAAAGCCTTGGCGCAGATCTAAGGGACTTGCGCTGGTTCGAGTCTCCATGGGGGAAGAAATTTTCTCATGGTATTTCGGCCAGTATGCGACCGGTGCCCACCCAACATCGTGAGGCAATTGGGTAGCTACAATAAGTAGCGGCTCCAGGTTGAGGAACCAGCTATAACGGCTGGGGGACTCGACATGCTAACCACATGTCACCCTACACTGGCTTTGTGATCAGCTACTTCTGATTGACACATGTGGATGTCAAGGGCCAGCAGCCGGATTGTAAAAGGGCAACCGCCGAAAAGTGGAAAGACCCTCTTTATGTAAGTCCCGCGCCGTAGCCGAGCGGTTAAGATAGGAAGCCTTGGCGCAGAGCTACGGGACTTGCGCTGGTTCGAGTCTCCATGGGGAAGAAATTTTCTCATGGTATTTCGGCCAGGATGGGACCGGTGCTCACCCAGCATCGTGAGGCAATTGAGTAGCTACAATAAGTAGCGGCTCCAGGTTGAGGAACCAGCTATAACGGCTGGGGGACTCGACATGCTAACCACATGTCACCCCTACATTGGCTGTTGATCATCTGCCTCTGTGATTGACACATGTGGATGTGAAGGGCCAGCAGCCGGCTGGTAAAAGGGCAACCGCTGAAAAGTGGAAAGACCCTCTTATGTAAGTCCCGCGCCCGTAGCCGAGCGGTTAAGGTAGGAAGCCTTGGCGCAGAGCTACGGGACTTGCGCTGGTTCGAGTCTTCATGGGGAAAGAAATTTTTCTCATGGTATTTCGGCCAGGATGGGACCGGTGCCCACTCAGCATCGTGAGGTAATTGGGTAGCTACAATAAGTAGCGGCTCCAGGTTGAGGAACCAGCTATAACGGCTGGGGGACTCGACATGCTAACCACATGTCACCCCTACACTGGCTGTTGATCAGCTACTTCTGTGATTGACACATGTGGATGTCAAGGGCCAGCAGCCGGATTGTAAAAGGGCAACCGCCGAAAAGTGGAAAGACCCTCTTTATGTAAGTCCCGCGCCGTAGCCGAGCGGTTAAGATAGGAAGCCTTGGCGCAGAGCTACGGGACTTGCGCTGGTTCGAGTCTCCATGGGGAAGAAATTTTCTCATGGTATTTCGGCCAGGATGGGACCGGTGCTCACCCAGCATCGTGAGGCAATTGAGTAGCTACAATAAGTAGCGGCTCCAGGTTGAGGAACCAGCTATAACGGCTGGGGGACTCGACATGCTAACCACATGTCACCCCTACATTGGCTGTTGATCATCTGCCTCTGTGATTGACACATGTGGATGTGAAGGGCCAGCAGCCGGCTGGTAAAAGGGCAACCGCTGAAAAGTGGAAAGACCCTCTTTATGTAAGTCCCGCGCCGTAGCCGAGCGGTTAAGATAGGAAGCCTTGGCGCAGAGCTACGGGACTTGCGCTGGTTCGAGTCTTCATGGGGAAAGAAATTTTCTCATGGTATTTCGGCCAGGATGGGACCGGTGCCCACCCAGCATCGTGAGGCAATTGAGTAGCTACAATAAGTAGCGGCTCCAGGTTGAGGAACCAGCTATAACGGCTGGGGGACTCGACATGCTAACCACATGTCACCCCTACACTGGCTGTTGATCATCTACCTCTGTGATTGACACATGTGGATGTGAAGGGCCAGCAGCCGGCTGGTAATAGGACAACCGCTGAAAAGTGGAAAGACCCTCTTTATGTAAGTCCCGCGCCGTAGCCGAGCGGCTAAGGTAGGAAGCCTTGGCGCAGAGCTACGGGACTTGCGCTGGTTCTAGTCTCCATGGGGAAGACATTTTCTCATGGTATTTCGGCCAGTATGGGACCGGTTGCCCACCCAGCATCGTGAGCCAATGGGTACCTACAATAAGTAGCGGCTCCAGGTTGAGGAACCAGCTATAACGGCTGGGGGACTCGACATGCTAACCACATGTCACCCCTACACTGGCTGTTGATCAGCTACTTCTGTGATTGACACATGTGGATGTCAAGGGCCAGCAGCCGGATGGTAAAGGGCAACCGCTGAAAAGTGGAAAGACCCTCTTTATGTAAGTCCCGCGCCGTAGCCGAGCGGTTAAGATAGGAAAGCCTTGGCGCAGATCTAAGGGACTTGCGCTGGTTCGAGTCTCCATGGGGAAGAAATTTTCTCATGGTATTTCGGCCAGTATGGGACCGGTGCCCACCCAGCATCGTGAGGCAATTGGGTAGCTACAATAAGTAGCGGCTCCAGGTTGAGGAACCAGCTATAACGGCTGGGGGACTCGACATGCTAACCACATGTCACCCTACACTGGCTGTTGATCAGCTACTTCTGTGATTGACACATGTGGATGTCAAGGGCCAGCAGCCGGATTGTAAAAGGGCAACCGCCGAAAGTGGAAAGACCCTCTTTATGTAAGTCCCGCGCCGTAGCCGAGCGGTTAAGATAGGAAGCCTTGGCGCAGAGCTACGGGACTTGCGCTGGTTCGAGTCTCCATGGGGAAGAAATTTTCTCATGGTATTTCGGCCAGGATGGGACCGGTGCTCACCCAGCATCGTGAGGCAATTGAGTAGCTACAATAAGTAGCGGCTCCAGGTTGAGGAACCAGCTATAACGGCTGAGGGACTCGACATGCTAACCACATGTCACCCCTACATTGGCTGTTGATCATCTACCTCTGTGATTGACACATGTGGATGTGAAGGGCCAGCAGCCGGCTGGTAAAAGGGCAACCGCTGAAAAGTGGAAAGACCCTCTTTATGTAAGTCCCGCGCCGTAGCCGAGCGGTTAAGATAGGAAGCCTTGGCGCAGAGCTACGGGACTTGCGCTGGTTCGAGTCTTCATGGGGAAAGAAATTTTCTCATGGTATTTCGGCCAGGATGGGACCGGTGCCCACCCAGCATCGTGAGGTAATTGGGTAGCTACAATAAGTAGCGGCTCCAGGTTGAGGAACCAGCTATAACGGCTGGGGGACTCGACATGCTAACCACATGTCACCCCTACACTGGCTGTTGATCATCTACCTCTGTGATTGACACATGTGGATGTGAAGGGCCAGCAGCCGGCTGGTAATAGGACAACCGCTGAAAAGTGGAAAGACCTTCTTTATGTAAGTCCCGCGCCGTAGCCGAGCGGCTAAGGTAGGAAGCCTTGGCGCAGAGCTACGGGACTTGCGCTGGTTCTAGTCTCCATGGGGAAGACATTTTCTCATGGTATTTCGGCCAGTATGGGACCGGTGCCCACCCAGCATCGTGAGCCAATTGGGTACCTACAATAAGTAGCGGCTCCAGGTTGAGGAACCAGCTATAACGGCTGGGGGACTCGACATGCTAACCACATGTCACCCCTACACTGGCTGTTGATCAGCTACTTCTGTGATTGACACATGTGGATGTCAAGGGCCAGCAGCCGGATGGTAAAAGGGCAACCGCTGAAAAGTGGAAAGACCCTCTTTATGTAAGTCCCGCGCCGTAGCCGAGCGGTTAAGATAGGAAAAGCCTTGGCGCAGATCTAAGGGACTTGCGCTGGTTCGAGTCTCCATGGGGGAAGAAATTTTCTCATGGTATTTCGGCCAGTATGCGACCGGTGCCCACCCAACATCGTGAGGCAATTGGGTAGCTACAATAAGTAGCGGCTCCAGGTTGAGGAACCAGCTATAACGGCTGGGGGACTCGACATGCTAACCACATATCACCCCTACACTGGCTGTTGATCAGCTACTTCTGTGATTGACACATGTGGATGTCAAGGGCCAGCAGCCGGATTGTAAAAGGGCAACCGCCGAAAAGTGGAAAGACCCTCTTTATGTAAGTCCCGCGCCGTAGCCGAGCGGTTAAGATAGGAAGCCTTGGCGCAGAGCTACGGGACTTGCGCTGGTTCGAGTCTCCATGGGGAAGAAATTTTCTCATGGTATTTCGGCCAGGATGGGACCGGTGCTCACCCAGCATCGTGAGGCAATTGAGTAGCTACAATAAGTAGCGGCTCCAGGTTGAGGAACCAGCTATAACGGCTGAGGGACTCGACATGCTAACCACATGTCACCCCTACATTGGCTGTTGATCATCTACCTCTGTGATTGACACATGTGGATGTGAAGGGCCAGCAGCCGGCTGGTAAAAGGGCAACCGCTGAAAAGTGGAAAGACCCTCTTTATGTAAGTCCCGCGCCGTAGCCGAGCGGTTAAGGTAGGAAGCCTTGGCACAGAGCTACGGGACTTGCGCTGGTTCGAGTCTCCACGAGGGAAGACATTTTCTCATGGTATTTCGGCCAGTATGGGACCGGTGCCCGCCCAGCATCGTGAGGCAATTGGGTAGCTACAATAAGTAGCGGCTCCAGGTTGAGGAACCAGCTATAACGGCTGGGGGACTCGACATGCAAACCACATGTCACCCCTACACTGGCTGTTGATCAGCTACTTCTGTGATTGACACATGTGGATGTCAAGGGCCAGCAGCCGGATGGTAAAAGGGCAACCGCTGAAAAGTGGAAAGACCCTCTTTATGTAAGTCCCGCGCCGTAGCCGAGCGGTTAAGATAGGAAGCCTTGGCGCAGAGCTACGGGACTTGCGCTGGTTCGAGTATCCATGGGGGAAGAAATTTTCTCATGGTATTTCGGCCAGGATGGGACTGGTGACCACCCAGCATCGTGAGGTAATTGGGTAGCTACAATAAGTAGCGGCTCCAGGTTGAGGAACCAGCTATAACGGCTGGGGGACTCGACATGCTAACCACATGTCACCCCTACACTGGCTGTTGATCATCTACCTCTGTGACTGACACATGTGGATGTGAAGGGCCATCAGCAGGCTGGTAAAAGGGCAACCGCTGAAAAGTGGAAAGACCCTCAATCGGGAATCGGAATAGCTAATGTCACATTTATATTTATTTTATGTCATTGTTGTAGCCTGCGGAAATGTTTTATCCCGTGCGCACCTAGCATCTGTAGAGAGTTATTTTATATTCTCGTGCTTTCAATTTGAAGTCTAAGAGTAAATATGAGTAGAAAGAGGAAAATATTGATAGAAGATGAAATTATAGAACTGTTGGAAGCATCAGATGATGCAATTGTTGGCAGATTTTCTTCTTCATCAGACGAAGACTGTGTAGTAGACAGTGTTCATGATTCTAAGTCTATACAGAGCGCCGGCTACTGACTATTTTTTACTTCTTGTTAAATGTTGGCATCATCAATGCTCATATATTTATACAAGAAAATGTGGGAAGAAAGATTGCTCGCCGTGATTTCCTAAAATACCTTGGTCGGTGTCTACTGGACAGCTATCTGAAGAAAAGGGCAACCATTTTACCAAAACCTCTTCAGGCGAAAATAAGACATCTCACAGGACTGTGGAGGAAGCTGGACCACTGATCATCAGAAAAGGAGTGAGTTGCCTCTTCTGTCCCAGGGCTAAAAACCAGAAGACAACAAAATGTTGCGCCAATTGCGGCAAGCCGATCTGCAAAGACATGTGGTGGAGTCCTGTCCAGACTGCTTTTCTGTTGAGCGAGGTGCATGTATACATATATATGTTATTATTTAAAAAAATCATTAAACTTTGTAATAATGTGATACAGTGGTATTAACTGTGATAAAGACATGAAGGAAAAAAATACCTCACGCGAGTCCTTATGTAGGTTATGTATGCACGAGTAATTAAGGATTAGTATGAGAATAGTAGGATTTATTTTTAAGTATCATTTGTATTACATGAGGTTATCAAGTTTTCGTTGGCCTTCTAAATGAGGTAATATTCTATTTTTTAGATAATGCAGCTATTGGACCAGAAATTCCTCTCCAATTCCACAATGAATTACTGATGAATTGAAAGTACTGCAAGAAATGAATTTTGATAGTGATGATAGTATAATTGATAAAACTTACATCCCCATCGATGCGAGTGAGTAGTGATGATGAATATAGAAATGTTATGAAACAAAGGCTAATGATTGAGCAAAGTATGGCAATTGAGGAACATTTTCAGGATAGTAATAGTATTTTATACCTTGATACTTGCTAAAAAACAAATAAAAATCAAGATTCATCAAAACAATCTGAAAATGTTGAATATTCTTCACTACCTTCTTGTTCTAAACAAATCAATCTACAATACAGTGTAGAAAAATAAAGTTATACTGAAGAAGAAAGTAACTCTAAATCTCAGCCTGACATGATATATATTAACAATGCCAGAGGAGATGATGAAAATGAAGAAGTGAGAGAAGATTATACACTTCAACAGGTTGAAAAGAAGTGGACAAGGAAAGTTCAAAAGGAGAGGGAAAAAATGAGTTTTGGCAAAACCTATGTAAATTATAACGAAAAAAAATTGCAGGGAGGAAATCAAAGCCACTGAAAAACTAGAAACAAGTGAAGTGTGTTTTTAAATAGGGCAGTGCAGAGTGCATTTTAGAGAATGTGGGGACATGTGTTCCTGAGATAAGAGAGTAGCATTCTTAGTTGCCCATATTAACCTTTTGAACGCCATGCCCGGCGGGCGCCGGTGAAAGTGTGTGTACAGATGTACGACATGCCCGGCAGGCTCCGGTTTTCAATCTTATTACTTTAAATATTTTTTTCCCGAAATTTTTACTTCAATAAACTAAAATTATTGTTCGTTCTATGTTTGTACATCCTTTCTTAGCAATACTTTTGCACATCCCTTACCGAATAACGGTACAGGCTTGCTTGTAAATCGGTTTGCTCTAAAGGAGGGTGTACATTCATGTTTTCTCAAGGCCTTTTTTTTTTTTTTTTTGCTATGGAATATTGCAATTTCACAGGATTTTCTCTTTATTTATTTTATTTTTAGTTGAAAAGATACCTGAGCAAGGGAAATAGGTCGTGTTTGTGAAACACAGTGATTCATGTCTGGAAGTTGACGAAAATACAATTCGCGAGTTTCTATGTGACAGTTTTTATCAGAATATTAGAGAGTAGCAGTAACAGTTCATCAAATGGTTTATTCGTTTGATGAATGTGATAAGTAGTTCCTGTTTCTAAGAGAATATTATTACAATCTAAGACTGTATATAGTAACGCAAGTGATGTAGACCTAAATGAACAGAGTGTGACCTGACAGTGGTGGGCGTGTCCGCGCCAAACAAAAACAAACACGTGGCATAAAACAGCTGTTTGACTGGAATTGATTCGACCCCCAGGACCACAAAAAATGTTCAACAATATTTAATATTATAAGTGTTTAGTGATAATACCATCAAAATTATTCAAGTAGAATAAATGTTTTAGTGATACTAATAACAAATTTCAATAAAGTCACCGGGCTGAATTCGAACCTGGGATCTTTACAAGTGGAAGCAACACCGCCTAACCTTCAAATAAATGTAAAATAGTGAGTTTAAATTAAATTTACCATGGCATGTAGATAGTTAAATATACTTTATATAGGTTTATATTATATAGTATGGCGTAGTACTTTAAATTTTAAAAAACCTGGCACCCACAGCCGAGCTGGCAAAAGGAAAACTCGGCAGTCAAAAGGTTAATACAAGGAAGAAAACTATAACTCGATGAAGAAAGCTTAAAACTTCTAAAATAAGGAATATAACAAATTAATGTTTTCTTGAGGTAAATGCAGTGAGACATAATGTGTAGGAATGTTTTTAAAAGACACTATATAAAAATGGAAAGTTTAAAAATGTGTTTTGAAGAATAAGTCTTCAAGTACATCTGGGATTACAATGTCTTATAAGCGGGGTAAGCTTCCTTGAGTTAATAAGAAGAATTAAGAAGAAATTTAAACTGTAAGAAATCATATATTCTTTCCGTTCTCAAGAAACTCGCTACACAAGATAAAGTAATAGTAAGAAATTCCATCTTACATATTTAATCTTCGTGCACGTATGGTCTTTAGTGCAAAAAGATACAGAATCCCGTGTCAAGTAAAATTTATGACAGAGAATTCCATAATTTGAATTTGTCTTTCAAAAAACCAAAAGTGGATACCTGTACAACTTCTGATACATTTAACATAGAACTGAAGCTACCTTCAGGGAACATTAAAAATAAGAATGGCAATCTGAAATAGAAGATGCCCTGAAAATACACCAAGAAAATGCAGATAGAGCATATGAATAAAAAATAGATAAAGATGCAGAAAAGACCAACCAAACAAAAAATTCTTCACTTTCGATCTGCGGCAGTGTCTGCCAACATTCTACATAACTTCTTCAGTTACATTTTACAAACGTCAACTGTGGACGTAAAATTTAATAGTACCGGTACAAACAAATGTTCTGTATTTTGTTCATTTTATTTATATTAATAGCAACTTTAGTTCCATATTTTGTTCATGGCATTCAATTTCATGATAATACTACATTTTATAATGTAACATGTCTGCTCTAAAATGCTATCGTGTTTTTGTACTAATTTATTACGTAGTTTTATTAAATTTTTCATTCAATTAATCAACATTAAATAAAATACTTCATTACTAAGATCCAAAACTTAATTGGCCTACTTTCTTCCCTGCTGTTATTAGAAATTACAAAGGTTCACAATACGACTTAAGTCGATACTTTGTTACATACAAAGGACTTAAGACAGATATGCTTCACTTAATATAAATTATAATTGATGGAAAAACTACACTTAAAATGTCCTATGGAACAACAGTGCGCATGTGCCAGCATTTATATAGCCAATGATAACCCACCATCGAACCACATATCGATTATCATCATCAATTACTATCAATATCTTATTAAAGTTAAAAACTCTTATGCTAGATGGCACCATGTCACTATGAAATTTAAATGACCAATCTTTGCAATAAATCCCTAAATCTATGTTAAAAATATATTAATAATATTAAAATTACCAAACGTTTATTAAAAATCGGTATACACTTATTTATCATTCCCTAACGCCGATCCAACCAGCGATAACCCAAAACAGCGATAGAAAAATCATAGAATAAGTCAGGTGTGTCCTACCCGTGGCCCGCGGGTCGCTTGCCGCCCTCGATCCCATCGCATGTAGTCCGCAATGACATTTGCTCTATTTCGTCGCATTCGGCCTACAGTGATATTTGTACGTTATATTCTAATAAAATTTATGAAATAAGTAATTGTATTTGATAAAGATAAACTTGAAATAGCAAAGACTTTTTCCGTTTCCAACACATGTGATTGCAAAATATCATCCTACACACCCTCTTACCAAAACATGGAGAAATCACACCCGTTTTAGGAAACGACAAGCCCACATTTCTATTTAGGATCCTACCTACCGCGCATCGCTTTGAAGTCTCCGTGCATTGTTGACCGCGTGTTTACTACTTTCAAAGGCGAGTGTGTGTCAGATGTATTATTATCGTTACATTGTGTACATTTCAAGTTAGTTTCTAGTTTGCAGTTGTTAGCTGATATTGTAGTGTCAATGTTAGTGAGAGGTTTGAAGAATATAATTCATTCTGCGAGTTTTATAAGTGTAGCGGCAAGAAAATATCGTTCTATTTAGATTTTAGAATTAGGTTATACATGAAAAAATATATTTAATTTAATTTTTAAAATAATTAAACTAACATATCAATAATATTTTAGTAAAAATATCACAATATATTAGCTATTTTATATTTAAATTAATTGGTTTATCTTAGATCCTATTTAATACGGTAAAAAAATCGGATCATGTGACCCGCAAACCAATTCATTTTAACGACAGTGGCACTTTTCCAAGAAAGGTTGGACAAGCCTGGACTAAGTAATATACTCTGCGGAGAAAATAGCAGTTAGAATCACAATAGTGTCTAACAGTGTCAAAGGATTGTGATTTGCGTATTTCAATAAATACTTGAAAATTGTCTAATAATGTTATCAAAATTATTTGAAAAAGTTTAAAATATTTACAAAAATAGTAAATACAGAAGAAGAGCTGTATTTTTCAACAATAAATAGAAAAATCAAGAATAAGTAGAAGTGCAGAAATCAAGAATAAGTAGAAATTCATTAATAACTAATAATGGATTATTCGTCAATTAAAAAGAAATTAGGATAAATAATAATTGACACAAATTTAGTATATTGTTGAAAAACTTTTCAAAAATAAATATTCCAGAACACAGAATATATAGTTAAACATACCCTTTTTTTTAGAGCCCACCTTGAAGTTCATTTTGCTTGTATTGGAAAGTTTGTTTTTTTTACTTAAACCCATTTTACCGCTCACCATAGATACAGTGGTAGTGGTGTGTATTGGATTTTTTTAGGGTAAGCAATTTTGGAGTAGGTGCAGGTTTTGGAAACTTTTTTTCTGAAAGATCATATTTTCAGTTTCCAAATTCATGGAAAGGAAATGAGTTTCTATTGGATTTTGGCACTTACTCCCTTTTCAGTTTAATTCCTCTAAAATTTTCAATCCCTCATATGTATTACATAGCTATCTTTTTAGTGACTAAAATTGGAATTGGGATTTCCGAGGAAAAAACATATTTGAATTACGTGTCGCGAAATGTTTTACATTAGAATGTTCTAAAAATAATGAGTCCTAAATTACTGAATGTAATTTATTTGACCTAGAATAATGTCACAAATTTGTACTCACGTTTGTCTGTATTTTGTTATGGTGTCAAAGGTTTCACATGAACGCGTTACAAGCAATAAATACGAAAATCGAGCTCAAAATCGAACAGGAAAGTAAACGATTACGTGATAAAATGGATAAACAAATTGAGAAAATGAGAGAAGAAATCAATAAAGTAGCAGGTAGCTTGAGGGATTAAATAAAATGTAACAACGAAACGATTAGAGTAATAGAATCGATTAATGTCACTCCTGAGAATAAAAATATTTGTGAAAATGATAAAAAGGAACCAGTATAAGAATTAAATAATGAAATTAATAAATCAGAAACAGTGGTAGAATTAGGCAAAAATCAGGTAGAAATAATTAGCGACCAGGATGAAGTGTCAGTAGGTAAGCAAATAAAACCTGAAGTTATCATTGAAAGCGTAGAATTTACAAGAGTATGCATGGGTCTATCTGTGAACATTCGAAACATGACACATTTGAACAGAAATATCTCTTTCTAGCAAGTAGGGTGAACAAATCAATTAAGAAAAAGCAAAGGAACCCAGGTAGAGATTTTTCTAAATGAAGTACTTAGAGTTTCTAAAAGAACCTGAATCTGATGTCTCTTGTTTCCATCTATACAGTTTTGAACAAAGGACCGAAATATTCGCAAACCAAATATTTGCAAATAAGTCGGCCACAAACGAGTCACTTGTGCAAACTATTACGTGTCAAATAAGCATGTTAATAAGTAAAGCCACAAAGCACAATGTCGATCGCGATCAAGTAAGAAATACCGCGAAGCTACCGCCAAATTACCGCGCGGAAATACATGACAAGAGCGAAAAGAATTTATGTAACTTTGACAAAAGGCTAGCAGTCATGAAAGACACAGCATTTAAATCACACGTAATATTAGCTCCATAAATAGACGCAAGTATGCAGGGAACAGTATGGAATCGAACCCAGGAATAGTTGGATAAAATATATTGATATAAGACTGTTAAAAGGGCTATCCAAAAAGGAAAATAGAAAGAAAAACAATTAGCTAAATAATTGTGTTATGAATACATAGTTCTTTATATAGATTTTTTTATTGTTTTATAGATTATTTTAATTATTATTGCAAAGTCGTTTGAGATAGAGCTTAGACATTCAAGTCTGTTGTCGTTTGAGATGGACTTTAGACATTCAAAGTCTTGTTGAAGCTAACTGTAAACATCCCTACATTTAGTTCATTGGAATGTTAGTATGATACAGTTACGGGTAATTCGAGGTCAAAATTGAATATATAACACTTGAGAAGTGATGGGCTCGTGTCTGTCTGTGTGTGTACTGCTGGAGGGTAAGTCACCGACCATTTTTCTTAATATGTAGTCCATGTCTTTTTGTAAAAGAATCAATTACCTTAACTATTCTGATAGAATTCTAAACAATGTAGACTGTTTAATACTATATTTTGGCTAAGGGATATAACATTTTAATCATGTAGATTAGGTTAAATTTAAAAATTCCACAACTCCCTCTTCTCAACCCCCAAGATAGTACTGTAGTTTAATATAGGCTTAGAATAGAATTAGGGCTAGACTACTAAGGATTTATAATTATTTATACGTTAGTATTAAAATAGTTTAAAATAAGACTCCTTTGTTTATTTCAAAACATGTATATCTGTACATCCTCATACTAACGCTCGGCTAGGAAACCGCTACCAGATTTTCAAGTCCCGAAGGTCCTCTAAGCCAAATAAATCCAGTTGGGACTCATAACATTGGTGGCAGCGGTGGGATCATATTTTTCTGATAGGGAAACGGACCCTTGCAAGCTTTCTGGACCGTTTGGAATACAATAAATATTAAAATTTTGTGATACGTACAGTTTTAGGTTAAAATCAGCAGTGTAAAGATTTATGTAGAAACATAGGATATTTATTATTTAATAGAAATTAAATCAAGAAAAATATATTAATTCTGGATTGGGATTTAGATTAATCAGACCTTGGAAGAGAGAGGGAAGTTGTGGAAGAAGAACAAAAATGTTTTTTCAATGTAGCTATAGTGATTGAGCAACCATTTTTTTTTCTCTTGTAAAATTGTAAAATCTGTGTGCATGAAATTAAGAATGTGTATTATTTGTTTGTCTAGAAAATATGTCTGTTAGGACTGAATAGGATAAAAAATATAAAACCAATATAGATTGGCCAAAAACTCATTGCTGAAACGTAGCCTGAAACGTGGCCTGAAACGTGGCACTGAAACGTGGCCCTCCTAACGGGATATGTCGACGTATGCGAAACCGAACTCGTGGCTTGTGGACGGGATGACACGCCATCATACTAACATGAATATTTTTGCCGATGGTGATTGTGACCTAATAAAAATAGTAATAAAATAATTTCTCTGCAATAATAATTACAAAAAAAAGCATGAACTAATTACCTTCGGTGGAAATTACTTCCAATAAATACTGAAGTACAAAATGGTTTAAATGTCTCGGGTTATTAAATTACCTCAGGGCAACTCAGCGATATCAACATATGAACGAAATGTTGAATTAAATGAGAAAATTTAGAAACGTTATATAGGAATTATTTTAGATCTTTTCTGCGAACAGATCGTTACTGCAATGCGGGGGAAAAATATATTAATATGGAGATTAAATAAATAAACGGACTGTGTCACTCCTATGTTGGCAATACAAATGTCATTCGAAATCATACCGACGTTGTTTAAATTAGTGAAAAATGACAGGTCAAATATGTATGTAGATATATATATTATATTGTATGTAGCATATATGAAATAATTTACGGGGTAGACTACAGGGTATTGTTAAGAAAATATTTAGAAAAGGAGTCTCGGGTTCGAACCCTGGTGACTAGCTTTAACAAGATGGCGGCTGGATGTGAAGGCTAGGTTTTGGAAAGGTCGGAAAAACAGTACAATAAGTTTCACATACGGTGACTACCAGTTGTTCGTCTTTATTAGATTTCTTGTCCGAGAACGGTAAGCCGGAGTTGTTCAAAATTAGCTTATAATACAATATCTATCCTAGCAGGAATTTAAGAGATGTCCGAGGAATATTAGTATGAAATATGTCCCCGTATGCGAGGATATCGAACGGGATTTTGATAAAGGTTCTGGAAATTTTCCAACTTGAATGAGGGAGTTTTATACATTCAAATTTATTCGAATCGGCATATACATGTTACCGCAATCATTCAGATCAAAATCCGAAATCATTAAAGAGTATCAATTTTGTTTTAAAACAGATTGATCTGGCACACGTGTAATTGTGTTGGCTAGGGTGTTCGTCAATAGAAGTCTTGGATTCGAAACTCAGGAAAAAAAATTGTATTCAGTATTTGGTTAATCTCTCCAGAATAGCGCCAGTGTTAAAAATTTTATTCAAGGTTATTGGACTTGAACTTATAAATTATTTTCCATTTTTTTTTTACAAGTCAGGAATATTTAGCAGTCTGGCGGGAGTTAAAGTAAATTGGAAATTTTCCGCAAACTCGTTTATAAACCAAATTTATAGAAGGAAAATAGGGAAGTATGGAACTTTAGATTCCTTTACAGATTACATAACAAAATTTATTTAAAATAAATAAAAGTGGCTCATGGACTCCGGTTTCCTTTCACTAAAAATAAATAATTAACTTAGATAAAATCTTGGTTTCAACGGAGTTTGACTTAAAGTTGTAACTTATATAGTCCTAATTTTACTTGGACGGGACACCAGTAACGGAAATCAGATTACATCTCGTAACGGTGTATGGAAAATATGATTCCGAAAACTTTCCCACGACTGTTACAAGGTATGTCCAGCTGATGGTTCCGAACTAGGACACATATTTGCCGATACGTCCTATGAATTTAGAAACAGAAGAATATGAAATATCTATCTTATTCGAATCGGTCGATGTGTGAACGTAAGGACGCGGTTGAAGTTAGTAAGAATGGGTTGGATTTACAGGATATAGGCTAGCATCTATGATGAGAATTATGATTTAAATGATGTTGTGATTCATAAGATCGTTAGTACTGCTGAGGGAAACCTTGATGCTGACCATTCTTATAATCTTCTGTCCGAGTAAAACGACCTTTGCCGCATGTGAGGAAATAAAGCATTTAAGAAAAAATAATATAGAAAACATTTGTGTTTGGCAAAATAAACATACACTGATAGGCCGAAGATGTTTAAAAAAAAAAATACTAGGAATTACAAAACATAGTATACCTTAACGATCGCAATTGAAATTAATATTAGGAAATGC
>JASPKZ010004061.1:0-65532 GCA_030220185.1 Diploptera punctata | reverse complement strand
CATACAAGTTTACATGTACTGTGCTATTTATTTACATGTATTACATCCTTTAGTTCCTGCAAGGAAGAGCCTGATGACTAGAAAGTCATGGTGCAGGATTTGATCTGATTCCCCTTGATTATTTCCTATTGGGATATCTAAAGTCACTTGTGTTTGTGAGTCAAATTAAAATGGACATGGAATTAATTTCTAGGATTATAGCTCTTTTGATGTGATTTGAAATAGACCAGTGTTTGGCAGAATATTGTAAAATTATGTTATGCCTGCATTGAGGTTGGTGACTGTCATTTTGAGCAACTGTTGTGATTACAATATTGTGTTCATGATGGTACTTACAATTAACTGATAAATAATGTAAGTAAAAAAGACTAGACAGTAATGTGAAAAGCCAGTTTTCTCCCATATCTCCTTAAGCTGGTTTGTTGGATCCTAAGTTCTCTATCTCAAGTTTTTCAACGGAGAATGCCCCATGTCCTCTTTTAATTCTTGCATGCTCTTACAGAATCACCCTGTATAAAAATACTGAAGAAGAATCATGTTCATTAACATTATAGATTTTTTTTGTAGCAAGTACTTGCATCTAAATAGATTTTGTGGAGATACTTCCATTTTAAGTGTTCAATTTACAAAAGCTAGTCTGAAATAAAATATTTGTAGATTATTAGAAGAGTTTACTTACAATGTTCAAGGATAACAGAGGAAGTAAAGAAAATTATTTTTTATTGTAAAAATTATAGATTCTGATAAGCTCTCTACGTATACACGTCACTATCTATTTTACTTATTGCAAGAAAACAGTTATTTGTTGTACTAATGAATCAAGACCTAAATTCAACTTTTATAAGAAAAGTCACTGTGAGGTTAATTTAATTTTTAATACAGATATACATAATTATTATACTAGAGGTTGTACTTTATTACACAAAGATACTAGTTTCTCAACAAAATATGGTATAAAAGGGATTTGTTATGCATTAATAAACCATTACAATAACTTACCTATTGAATATCAACATTTCACAATGTTAAACATTTTTCTAATTGTATTAAAAAATATTTTTTTCTCATTGCTTTCTTAGTTAATTTCGTTAATTTAATTATTATTTATTATCCTGTTTAAATATGGTATTTATATATATATATATATATATATATATAATGCATCTATAGTAGTTTGTACTACTTAAATTATGCCTGATTTTGTTTTCTTGTTTTTATTGTTAATTGTTTCATAGCCATTATTTTTTGTATATTGCCCCTTAATATGAGCAATCTTGCTTTTTGGGGTCTTTGAAGAAATAAATAAATTAATTAAAATTCTTTATACCTCGCCTCATATCCAGTCTTATAATTATACCAGTTTCAAAACCTAGATGATTTCATCTTCAGTAATATGTTGACAGACGTAATGTTAATACTAGTAAAATTCAGCTAGGATAAATATATTTGAAGACCTCGAAATTATAAAGGAAACAAACAACACCTCACTTCTTAATGAGAATGCACCCCCAGTCAAACCCATTATACGAGATCATCAAAAACAAGTCAGTTGCTGCTACAAACAGTTGGAGTATACATCACCATACACAACAACAAATAGTGGAAACTCAACTTGCAGAAGATAGAAGATAAATTCCAAAAGCGCTCCAGTTAATTTTATATACAATATTTTAACAAAGTTGAGGACGACGGCACATACCAACAGGTACAATTTAATTTTTAACTTTCATCAGATGTAATGTTGTTCAGGAGAACTGCTGTCAAGACATTACTGAAGATGAAACCACCTAGGTTTTGAAACCGGTATAATTCGAAAACTGGATATGAGATAAGGTATAAAGAATTTTAATTTAAAACTTTAAGCAAGACCTATTTTTTCCATGAACAGAAAACTCAACGTGCCACTCAGGGAGATAGAAAATCAAAAACTTCCAGTATTTGAAAGGAAAGTATTAAGATGAATTTTAGAGCAATAAAAAATAAAAATGGCACATGGAGAATTACAACAAATGCAAAAAAGGAAAAATATAATTAACTAGCTAATACTGATGTGCGCTGCTATGCTTAAATAAATGAAAATTGTTCAAATTCATCGGAGAACATTTTGTGTAAACAACTCACCTCATAGAATTCATGCTTCCATGAGGTGAGTTGTTTATACAAAATGTTCTCTGATGAATTTTAATGATTATACCTCATAATGTTTACTTCCCAACATTAATTTAATATAAATGAAAATTGTGTTCTTATGTTTAGTTGAATAAGTAAAAGGAAAAAAATTCTAAAATTATATCATAATTATTTTTAGATTCCCCATGCTGATTATCCAGTGTTCTCTGGGAATCTATTTATCCCGATCTTCTTGGCATAAATGAGCTAAAAGACAAAATTTGTTATTGTGAGTTATCTGTAAAAGAATACCTGCCGTGCACTGCTACGCTTGCCTGGGAATCTACTTAATCCAATCTTCTTGGGATTAATGAAAGACAAAAATGGTTATCCGTAAAAGATAAACATATGCTTTCGCAGACTTTTTTGAGATATTCAATTCTGTGTACATTAATGTTCTGTATTTGTTATGGTTTAAGCAGCGTAAGCTATATATATCCAAAAAGCTACCTTTTCTTCACATTTTTTACTACAAAAGGTGAAGGGGTTGTATTACAACTCTCTTATAGCCTATAACCCTCCAGGAAAACTCCTGAACTTTTGCAAAACACCCCATCACAATCAGATAAACGGTATGGCAGCGCATAAACTACAAACAAAGAAACATTCATTTTTATATATTAAAGCACAAAAACCAAGTTGGTATGGGAATATACACACAATGAATAATGATAGAATATGACGATTTTTATTATTAATTTAACACTTCTCATAGAAGGATAAATTATATTTGAAGAGAAAAAACGTACATAAGAGAAAAATTTGCATCTAGATCGTAACTCGCCTTGGTAGCTCAGTTGGTAGAGCACTTGGCCCGGAAAGCCAAGGGTCCCGGGTTCGAGTCCCGGTCTAGGCGAAAATTTTTCTCTTCAAATATAATTTATCCTTATATGAGAAGTGTTAAATTAATAATAAAAATCGTCAATAGAAGCCCTACTGGCTATAAAGTAGTGTTAAATTCCCAATAAATGTCTTCTTAACTAAGAAGCCGCCATTTGCAAAGATAGAAGCTATGGTTTCAAGCATTTGGCGCGAGGGAATTACAACGTACATAAGAGAAAAATTTGCGTCTAGATCGTAACTCGCCTCGGTAGCTCAGTTGGTAGAGCACTTGGCCCGGAAAGCCAAGGGTCCCGGGTTCGAGTCCCGGTCTAGGCGAAAATTTTTCTCTTCAAATATAATTTATCCTTCTATGAGAAGTGTTAAATTAATAATAAAATCGTCAATAGAAGCCCTACTGGCTATAAAGTAGTGTTAAATTCCCAATAAATGTCTTCTTAACTAAGAAGCCGCCATTTGCAAAGATAGAAGCTATGGTTTCAAGCATTTGGCGCGAGGGAATTACAACGTACATAAGAGAAAAATTTGCATCTAGATCGTAACTCGCCTCGGTAGCTCCGTTGGTAGAGCACTTGGCCCGGAAAGCCAAGGGTCCCGGGTTCGAGTCCCGGTCTAGGCGAAAATTTTTCTCTTCAAATATATTTATCCTTCTATGAGAAGTGTTAAATTAATAATAAAAATCGTCAATAGAAGCCCTACTGGCTATAAAGTAGTGTTAAATTCCCAATAAATGTCTTCTTAACTAAGAAGCCGCCATTTGCAAAGATAGAAGCTATGGTTTCAAGCATTTGGCGCGAGGGAATTACAACGTACATAAGAGAAAAATTTGCATCTAGATCGTAACTCGCCTCGGTAGCTCCGTTGGTAGAGCACTTGGCCCGGAAAGCCAAGGGTCCCGGGTTTGAGTCCCGGTCTAGGCGAAAATTTTTCTCTTCAAATATAATTTATCCTTCTATGAGAAGTGTTAAATTAATAATAAAAATCGTCAATAGAAGCCCTACTGGCTATAAAGTAGTGTTAAATTCCCAATAAAATGTCTTCTTAACTAAGAAGCTGCCATTTGCAAAGATAGAAGCTATGGTTTCAAGCATTTGGCGCGAGGGAATTACAACGTACATAAGAGAAAAATTTGCATCTAGATCGTAACTCGCCTCGGTAGCTCCGTTGGTAGAGCACTTGGCCCGGAAAGCCAAGGGTCCCGGGTTTGAGTCCCGGTCTAGGCGAAAATTTTTCTCTTCAAATATAATTTATCCTTCTATGAGAAGTGTTAAATTAATAATAAAATCGTCAATAGAAGCCCTACTGGCTATAAAGTAGTGTTAAATTCCCAATAAATGTCTTCTTAACTAAGAAGCTGCCATTTGCAAAGATAGAAGCTATGGTTTCAAGCATTTGGCGCGAGGGAATACAACGTACATAAGAGAAAAATTTGCATCTAGATCGTAACTCGCCTCGGTAGCTCCGTTGGTAGAGCACTTGGCCCGGAAAGCCAAGGGTCCCGGGTTTGAGTCCCGGTCTAGGCGAAAATTTTTCTCTTCAAATATAATTTATCCTTCTATGAGAAGTGTTAAATTAATAATAAAAATCGTCAATAGAAGCCCTACTGGCTATAAAGTAGTGTTAAATTCCCAATAAATGTCTTCTTAACTAAGAAGCTGCCATTTGCAAAGATAGAAGCTATGGTTTCAAGCATTTGGCGCGAGGGAGGAATTACAACGTACATAAGAGAAAAATTTGCATCTAGATCGTAACTTGCCTCGGTAGCTCCGTTGGTAGAGCACTTGGCCCGGAAAGCCAAGGGTCCCGGGTTTGAGTCCCGGTCTAGGCGAAAATTTTTCTCTTCAAATATAATTATCCTTCTATGAGAAGTGTTAAATTAATAATAAAAATCGTCAATAGAAGCCCTACTGGCTATAAAGTAGTGTTAAATTCCCAATAAATGTCTTCTTAACTAAGAAGCTGCCATTTGCAAAGATAGAAGCTATGGTTTCAAGCATTTGGCGCGAGGGAATTACAAACGTACATAAGAGAAAAATTTGCATCTAGATCGTAACTTGCCTCGGTAGCTCAGTTGGTAGAGCACTTGGCCCGGAAAGCCAAGGGTCCCGGGTTTGAGTCCCGGTCTAGGCGAAAATTTTTCTCTTCAAATATAATTTATCCTTCTATGAGAAGTGTTAAATTAATAATAAAAATCGTCAATAGAAGCCCTACTGGCTATAAAGTAGTGTTAAATTCCCAATAAATGTCTTCTTAACTAAGAAGCTGCCATTTGCAAAGATAGAAGCTATGGTTTCAAGCATTTGGCGCGAGGGAATTACAACGTACATAAGAGAAAAATTTGCATCTAGATCGTAACTTGCCTCGGTAGCTCAGTTGGTAGAGCACTTGGCCCGGAAAGCCAAGGGTCCCGGGTTCGAGTCCCGGTCTAGGCGAAAATTTTTCTCTTCAAATATAATGATAGAATAGTTTAAAAAAACTTTTTTAATAGAAGCCTTAATTTGTAAATCCATAGGACAACCCAAAAATGATGGGAAGATATTATAAATGACATCAAATCATTGAAGATAAAAAGATGGTTTAAGTATGTCCATGACAGGAAGTTGTGGAAAGGATTTGTTGAGAAGGCCAACACGTTGCCAAACTAAAGCTGTAGCACTTTTTAAGAAGAAGATTAATCTAGATTCTAGAGTAGAAAAAATTAAAAAGTATTAAATTCAGATTTATGAAGTAACTAACTCCATCGTGCTGCTAAGGCTTTTGGCCTACCAGCTGGCTGTTGGCCTTACATCAACAGGTATTAATCACAAAAGTGAACGATCATCTAGCTAGTATAGAGGTGACATGGCCAGCATATTGGGTCCCCCAGCTGGTTCTCTCAACCTGGAACTGCTACTTATTGTAGCTACCCAAATTCCTCATGATGGTAGGTGGGTACCAGTCCCATACTAGCTGAAATTCCATGAGAAAATGTATTCCTCCATGGAGACTCAAATCAGCGCAAATTTCATAGCTCTGCGCCAAGGCACCATGCCTTAAACCACTTTATGATGTGGGATCCATCCAAATATTAACCATGTTGCTTCACTTTCGTGATATAACTATAATAAATAAATGTATTTTTATCAGTGTTTTATTTTAGGAAGTAATATTTTAATTAAATTATTTTGAGTCTGTGAAATCTTACCTCAATATTAATGTTGATTTGTTCTTGAACATGTTTCGATTAGTCTTCTATGATGACCATGATGCTGAGGATGATTAGAAGACTAATCGAAACATGTTCAAGAGCAATCAACATTTAATATTGAGGGAAGATTTCACAGGATTTTTATCAGATTGATTCTTAAGTGATAGATAATATTGTTTTGTTATATATAATATTTGCATTGCCATCTCTGTTATTAGTCGTTCAAAATATCTCTGCAGGCAGAAGAATTGCGAAGCTCTCTTTGTTGCTACACGTGACGTCATCTAAGGCAGTGTTCACTGTCAGCGTCCCACATCCCATTCCCCTCTGCACTTGTAGATAGCAGTGTCACGTGTTCTATTCCTGCATAAACACGACTGCAGTGCCCTCCGTCAACAACTGCGCTTACTCCTTAAACGGGTAATATCTTGAACATTGTAAATGAATTTTCATAATAGTCCATGTATTTACCTATATACGTAATTAATACTTTATTTTAATTGTGCAAGTACATAATTGTATTACATTATATATTATAAAATTGCCTCTTGTAGATTGATAAGAGGTATAACCTTTTTTTTTAAAGAAGTTAAAAATATTCATTAATATTTAAAGGAAGTGACACTATGAGATTTATTTTAATTAATATTTCAGTTAGAATTTAACACCTCACCTCATTATTGTAAATTTCTCCAAGATTAGTTTTGATATATAATTTTAGGAAGTGATATTTTGAGGTTATTTTAATTATATTATTTTTAGTCTATTCATCTTACCTCAATATTAATGTTGATTTGTTCTTGGACATGTTTCAAAACAATTCTGTTTTATCGTCACCTCATAATTGTAGATTTCTCCAAGACTAGTTTCAATATTATATTATTTTCAGTCTGATTATCTTACCTCAATATTAATGTTGATTTGTTCTTGGACATGTTTCAAAACAATTCTGTTTTATTGTCAGCTTGTCCAGACTGGTTTGATTTATGTTGCACACCCTGGACGTCGATATCAGCTCCATCCACAGGATGACGATAAAACAGAATTGTTTTGAAACATGTCCAAGAACAAATCAATATTAATATTGAGGTAAGATGATCAGACTGAAAATAATATAATTAAAATAACCTCAAAATATCACTTCCTAAAATTAAATATTAGTTTCAATATTTCTGTGTATCATCTTCAGTTCCATCTAAGATAGAGCTGAAGATGTTACGCAGAAGTATCAAAACTAGTCTTGGAGAAACCTACAATTATGAGGTGAGGTGTTAAATTCTAACTCAATCATTAATTAAGTTAAGAATATATCTAATATTAAATATGGATTAGCAAAAATACCAGTGGTATTATTTATGTGATGTGCAGAGAAAGGACAATGAACTGGAAGTAAATTGTCCAATAAATTCTCATGTACATAACCCCTCAATTCAAGTGTATGGATTTCTCAACGTAATTTGGAGTCAGAATAATCACTTAACTTTGTCAAGATGATGTCTGAAAATTATTGTTTGCACTACCACACATTTCTGATACATTTTAAGAATGTTTGAATTCACGAGAAGAATTAATTATATTAATGAAAGATATAAGTGTTCTTGAAAGATGCCAAAAATGTGGAGTGGTACAAGGAATCTTTTTCAATGTGTTTTAAGTGATTATTCTAACCGTAATTGAAGTTGATAAATTCATTATCTAGAATTGAGTGGTTAACTGGGTAACAACTCGCTTCCAAGTCTGCTGCATAGATCCATAACTCAACACATCGCAAAAATAGTAGCACAGCATATACTTGGTGACTACAAATGATCTCCATGATTTAATTAATAATTTTTTCTGTATTTTATGAGAGAGTAAAGAAACAAACAACAATATGAAGTAGAACTTAACCAAGTCCTGTTTAATCTCCTGCATCCCTTGGTATCATATATGTTACTTTTAGCATTTATTTTTTCCCACTTCAGGAATAACTCCAACTCGCTGTGATTGGTAGTATCATATTCCGATACCTTCAAGCTATTATATATATATATATATATCCATCCATAGTAATTCTGCCTGAGGGCAGGTCTTTCACTGCAATCATAGCATTTTCATGCTATGCTGTTCAGCTTTACTAGCGAATTATAGGTGTGGTAGCTTCCCGTTGCTTTCCACACCGGTGAAGGATGATGATGTTGATGGCCGGATGATTTTTGGGGACCGTTGGGGCCTAAGCTTCCTGAAATTTGTCTTACAGGTGAGGAAAAACCCTGAAAAAAACCTCACCCAGGAGCATGTCCCGACTGGGAATCGAATCCGGGCCCGCTGCATGACAAAACAGCACGCTACCTCGAGACCACAGGCGGTGGACTATATATATATATTTCCCAACTGCAGTCTTTAGATGGCAGCATCAATTAAAGGGCAAAATCTTGGTTGAGACCAAAGGTATCATATTTGATACCTTACATAAAACCCCCACCCCTAAAAATCACTTTTTTTGTGTGTGTTCCTTGAAAATTTGTTATTTTGACCCTTAAGAACCCATTAAACATGAAAATAATATTATAATTAACAAAATCTCTATTCAGGACTCCCATAAAATCCTCCCAAAATTTTTTGACCCCACAATTGTTTTTAAATTTTGACTCCATAGAAACCAATTAAGCATAAAATCTTGTTACACTTTTATTTGGGATGCAGAAGGAACTATGTGGGGATTAATCTTCTCTCGAAAAATAGGTAAAAATAAAATAAACTACAGGAGTATGCTAATTTGGGCAACAGACACAACAGTGAGATAGAATGAGAAAATGGCTAACACAGGAGAATGGTGAGCGTTCTGCATTTGCTAGAATTTCACACAACTCAGCATATAATAAGAACATTTATAGCCAATGGAAACTTGGTGAGTTCTATTTTATATTATTGTTTTCTGTTTGATCACTCTCTCATAACCATACTGACAAATTATAAATGAAATTGAGGACATCATTTGTTAGTAACCCTGTATTTAATTAAAAGAAAGTAATGCTGCATTTATTACTTTAAAGTCATAAGTTGAGAATTTTATTGTTTTAAATTGTGGTTTGTTTTTTTCTTATAACTGAGATTTCAGTATCACTGAATTGTAAGATTATAGGTATTATGAGCAAAACACCAGTGATTGATGTTATAAACACTTTAAATATTGCATGTTACATGACACCAAATCTGTAAATGATTAATCGCATATTAAAAATATATTCATTTCATTAAGAAATAACATTCTTATATATCTTATTGGTAGGATTGTGGTAAAAATGCTCATATGGGTGCTTGTGGACTTTGTGACCTGAACATTTGTTACAATATATAAAATAATTGTAATAGTACAAAAGCAATATCACCTTGATTCATTAAATTCACATATATATTAATTTGGTAAATGTGGAAATGCTTTCTACTTTATATACTAACTCCATTCCAAAATATGGTATAGAAATTAAAACAAGTTGTGGTATTATAATGGTTTATTTTAGGAAGTAAAATTTTTAGGTTCTTTTAATCAAGTTTTTGTGAGAATGGGAACATCTTACCTCAAAATGTTGGTTCAGTTTGAACATGTTTCGATATAATTCTCTTATATCATCGTCAACTTGCCCAAACTGTTGAGTTTAATGTTGTGGACCCTGGATGTCGATATCAGCTCCCTCCTCCGGCTGGGCAAAGAACCTCCAAACTAGGTCACATTCAGCAGAAATTTTTTTAAATTCTATATCATCGGCTTGCCCAGACATTGAGTTTTATGTTGTGGATCCTGGATGTCGATATCAGCTCCCTCCAAACTGGAGCTGATAATGACATCCAGGGTCCACAATATAAAACTCAACATTCTGGGCAAGCTGACGATATAGAGGATTATATCGAAACGTGTTCAAACTGAACCAACATTAATTTGAGGTAAGATGTTCCCATTCTCACAAAAACTTGTGGTATTATATTTAATATGTTGATGGTAGAAAGTTAAAATTTTTTAGTAAATCTAATATTGCACATTGTGCATATGTAAATATTGCTAACATGCTTTAGCTTTAAACTATGATACTTTATTGAGGAGAGAAATTAGTTCATAGTGGTTTTTTAGCAGATTATTTACCCACAAGGATATAAATTATAAAACTGAAAAGTCTGTCATGCAAGAGCTGTGCAAACAAAACAAAGTTAGATTTGTGAAATTTATTGCAGAATTCTAGTTACATATTGAGTTTGAGACTTTCTTGTGATAATTAAATTCTATACACCAAGTTTCATTGCAAGAAAAAATTTCAGCAACTAGAGCATTGAATGGTAAAGGATTTCACTACCATGTGAAAATCTGAATTACAGATACCATCTTACAACTTTTCAAACCATCATCAAACTGAAATTAAATCTATTTTTTTATCTTATAACATTACATGCAAATATGATACAATGAAAAACCTTGAGTTCATTGCTTTGATGTCTTAGGTGCATACATACACTATAGAAGCTCTAATTTATTGGAGACTTGAATTGTATGTAATTCTGTATATTTATAATCTAAAACTCTATGGCATGACAAGCTGAGAAGGCCCTTGACCTACCAACTGGCTGCCAGCCTCATATCCACATGTTTTAATCGTAGTGGTGGACAATCATCCAACCAGTATAGGTGTGACATGTGGTCAGCATGTTGAGTCCCCCAGCCATTATAGCTGCTACTTATTGTAGCTACCCAAATTCCTCACAATGCTGGGTGGCCATAGTCCAGTAATGCTGAATTCCATGAGAAGTTCCTTCCCCCATGGAGATTCAAATCAGTGCAAGTCCCATAGCTCTGCACCAAGGCATCATACCTAAATCACTTAGCTACAGTGCAGAACCTGCATATTTATGGTATACCATATTTTGGAATAAAACCAGCAGAAGTGTTTTTGTGCTATACTTAATAACAGTAATTATTTGTAATTTTCAACACATTATATTATTAAATTTTGTGTATACAATGCCAGAAAAATAAATGTAACACACTCAAGGCAAGTTCATTTTATTGAAAAATGATGTGACAGATAGTTTATCATTGTAGGAGTATATAATAACGAATTCAGGCCAAATGAAACACATACATTACAGTAAGGGGTGCCGAGACAGTCACATCAATATAGAGTGTACCCCCCCCTTTGGCGACAACACAGGTGTGTATTCTCACATAGCAAGCAGTCATAAAGATCGTAAATTAATGAGTCATTTTTTAACATCTTACCTCATATTTTATGTTTCTTCAAACATGGGAACTAGTTTTCGAGAGAAGGATCTCTCTCATTTTCAACCGACATTATGGCTACCGGATTTTCATTGGAATCTCCATCAATAATGTTGCCATCGGGTGTATTTCCCATATTTAACTATGAAAGTCATAAAGATGCCAAATGACATTCTGCAATTGATTGTCCTAAGCATCTTGCACCTGTTGTTGCAGGCTCTGGTGAAAGACTAAGTTCTCACCTAATCAAGTCCGATATGTGTTCAATTGGCGGTGAATCTTGTTGGCCAGGGGATTTGTTATACACCATGAAAATCATGTTGCATTGCAGCAGCCATATTCGATGTGCATTGTCTTGCTGGAAAAGCACATAACCTTCCTGTCGAAATGGCAGTGGCATGGAGTTAACAATGTGTACAATGTACTGGGCACTGTTTACTTTACTCTGCAGAAACAACAAATGTGACCATGAACTGCATGAGGCCTGTGTGTCATGGGCAAATGCAGTCTGGAAGATGACGCTCACCAGGTCTAAGCCATAGGTTTTATTATCTTTTGTTGTAGATTCATTTTAATCTTGACATCTCAGGTTAACATGTACATCTTTCACTTCCATAGAGACAAAAACCTACTCTTATCACTGAAGACAAAAGAGTACTAATCGACTCTTTCATGACACCAGAGTAGCCATACTTTGCAGTGTCATGGTGTAAGTGGTAGCCTGGCCAGAGGCACATGTAAACTTAGTCCTGCTGCAAGCAAATGGTTCTAGGTGACACAGCAGGTGCAACATATGCCCAGATGTAGCCATACTTTGCAGTGTCATGTTGTAAGCGGTAGCCTGGCCAGAGGCACATGTGAACTTATTCCTGCTGCAAGCAAATGGTTTCCAATGGTTCTAGGTGACACAGCAGGTGCAACATATGCCCAGATGTAGCCATACTTTGCAGTGTCATGTTGTAAGCGGTAGCCTGGCCAGAGGCACATGTGAACTTATTCCTGCTGCAAGCAAATGGTTCCCAATGGTTCTAGGTGACACAGCAGGTGCAACATATGCCCAGATGTAGCCATACTTTGCAGTGTCATGTTGTAAGTGGTAGCCTGGCCAGAGGCACATGTGAACTATTCCTGCTGCAAGCAAATGGTTCCCAATGGTTCTAGGTGACACAGCAGGTGCAACATATGCCCAGATGTAGCCATACTTTGCAGTGTTATGTTGTAAGCGGTAGCCTGGCCAGAGTGACACAGCAGGTGCAACATATGCCCAGATGTAGCCATACTTTGCAGTGTCATGTTGTAAGCGGTAGCCTGGCCAGAGGCACATGTGAACTTATTCCTGCTGCAAGCAAATGGTTCCCAATGGTTCTAGGTGACACAGCAGGTGCAACATATGCCCAGAGTAGCCATACTTTGCAGTGTTATGTTGTAAGCGGTAGCCTGGCCAGAGTGACACAGCAGGTGCAACATATGCCCAGATGTAGCTATACTTTGCAGTGTCATGTTGTAAGCGGTAGCCTGGCCAGAGGCACATGTGAACATATTCCTGCTGCAAGCAAATGGTTCCCAATGGTTCTAGGTGACACAGCAGGTGCAACATATGCCCAGATGTAGCCATACTTTGCAGTGTTATGTTGTAAGCGGTAGCCTGGCCAGAGGCACATGTGAACTTATTCCTGCTGCAAGCAAATGGTTCTAGGTGACACAGCAGGTGCAACATATGCCCAGATGTAGCCATACTTTGCAGTGTCATGTTGTAAGCGGTAGCCTGGCCAGAGGCACATGTGAACTTATTCCTGCTGCAAGCAAATGGTTCCCAATGGTTCTAGGTGACACAGCAGGTGCAACATATGCCCAGATGTAGCCATACTTTGCAGTGTTATGTTGTAAGCGGTAGCCTGGCCAGAGGCACATGTGAACTTATTCCTGCTGCAAGCAAATGGTTCCCACTGGTTCTAGGTGACACAGCAGTTGCAACATATGCCCAGATTTCTTTGTTGAATTCTGTTCAGGAAATTCCACTGCTCATGCAATGCATCTATACTATGCAGCTGTCTAGAACCTGATCTGAAAGCAGTGACACGCCACAATAGATTGTACCCAAAATGTGCAGCAGTCCATCAATATGTCCATCCAAACTTCCCACAGGCATATAGCGCAACCCTGTTCAAATGGCTGAAGTTGTTCAACAGGAGTATATACTCATCAGCAGAGCATGCACAACAGGTACAGCCTGCTGAGTCAAAACAGAATGCAAAGACAAGCCTCCTGAGCATCATCTGATCGCCAATGACTATGACAAATGAATCATACTTCAGTATTTACATATTATACTCTGATGTCTATGAATACAGTCCTTGAGGATGTTACATTTTTTTCGGCAGTGGGTATACCAAATATTCTAGAATCGTTAATTTCGAGTTGACATCCTTGCAAGTAACCTGAATTTGTGTTTTTAAAGTGTGTTTACTATGAGAAAAATTAAAGACATCAAGATGTGTGCCAGAAGATCAAATTGTGATATTAATAATTGTAGATGAGGTGTTAACATATTTTTATATAAATAAACAATTAAAACCAGTAGCATATTTATTTAATGTCTCAAATATACAATATTCAATAAATTAGACAGTTAAGGCAATAAATAATTGAGTTCTTCTAATCGACATAAAATCAGTCAACAAGAAAGTACTGAAGATGAAGCCACCAAGGCTCTGAAACCACAGTCTACTTAGAAGACGGGATATGAGGAGAGGTATGAAGCATTTAATTTAATCTTAAATTAAACCTCATAGTGATTTCTTCCTATAAAAGTTAAATTACAATAAATAATTGTTTGGGGCACGCCGTAGCGTAGTGGTTAAGGCACTGCGCTACAAGCCGGAAGGTCAAGGGTTCAAGTCCCGTTGGGGTCAGGATTTTTTAACTGACCCAAATCTTCCGGCGGCACTATGAGCCTGGGGTTGACTCAGCCTCTAACGGAAATGAGTACCAGACGCTTGTTCTGGGGGTAAAGGCGGCCGTCACGCAGGGCTGACATAAAGTGCCGATTGTCTAGAAAAAGTGGGAACCTTAACCTCCTACTACCCCAAGGGCCTCCTGAGGCCTGTTGTGGGATCACTTTACTTTACTTTAAATAATTGTTTATCCTGATACAGGGTGTTGCAAAAAAAACACCGATCATTTTTAATAAGGTACAATCATATTTGAAGAGAAAAATTATACGCTCAGACCGGGACTTGAACCCGGGACCCTTGGTTCTCTAGACCAAGTGTTCTACCATCTGAGCTACCTGAGCTCAGGTATAATTTTTCTCTTCAAATATGATTTATCCATCATTGAGATGTATGAAATTAATAATAAAAACGTCGAAAAAGGTACCAATGTCCGGAAATGATGCGTTTTCACACTATGACTAGTTACTTATGTCTCAAGATCAGTGTTAGTTCCAAGGATTTGAAGACTCATTACTTGATAACACCTCACAGGTACAGAACATGTGATAAGTGGCTGCAACATGACGGAGCTCCAGCTCACTTCCATGTGAGGAGACATTTGGATACAACGTACCCAGGTCGATGGATTGGCAGAGGGCAACCAGTCCCATGGCCTCCGAGATCACCTGATCTTAACCCTTTTTGTGGGGCGACATGATACAGTATGTTTATTAGACTCCAGTAGAGTCATGTATGGATCTTATAACCTGAATCCACACTGCTACAGAAATAATTCTAACGAGGCCAGGCATATTTGAACGTGTTCACCATTCACTACACCGCTGATGTATGCTCTGCAATTAGATGGGAAGTGGATATTATGAAAACTTGACATTACTGTCAAGTATTGTGTCTTGAAATTCAACTAACGGACCCCTTGAGAAGTTAGCTACTCATGGTGTGAAAACGCATAATTTCCGGACATTGGTACCTTATTAAAAATGATCAACATATCTCAATATACCACCTCACCTCCGTTATCGGTGTGTTTTTGTGTGTGTATATGTATATATATAAGATGTTATAACTATATTTTTGACATTTGGCAATGAAGGCAAATATGATATGAAAAGAAAAATGAATGCTTGAGTCGGGATTTGAACCCAAAAAAAAAATTGCTTACCTGTTATGGTGGTCACTAGATGTCAGTTGAATAGACTTCCCGCTTCCTCTTGTGTGAATTGAGAATACTACATATATAAGAAAAATGTATTTTTGCGTTGGAATACTTGAGTAGCTCAGTTGGTTAGAGCAGTAAACGTACAGAGTTTAGAGACTGGGTTCAAATCCCGAATTCATTTTTCCTTTCATATCATATATATATATTTGTTTGTAAGTAATTAGAGAAAGTAATTTTTTTTGTGTGGAATATTTAAAACATTTTAATAATTCATTCCCTAAAGTAAAACTTTGCTAATATTAATTATATTTATGGTCTATTTAATTATGATGTATTAACTACAGTTATCTTTATAGTAGACATTTTTTGATTAACTATTTCTTGTAGTTGGACTTGGTGCTAATTTTGAGTATGATTTAATTAAAATTATTACTATTCATATTTGTTCAATTATATTTGTCATGCTGTCAAAACTTTTGTATATAAGTTAAAAATTATTATTAGACTTATTTCTTAAACTCGCATCTAAGTACATAATGAAATTAATAATGTCTAATATATTGACTTAGGCTTTCACGGCCGGAGCTACTATGATGATCTTGTAGAAGATTTCCGGGCTGTTGGCCGTGGTCTTGAGGCTTGTAGTTCCCTGACGTTTCGCCACAGACTGCATCCGGCATCCTCAAGGGTTGTCTTGAGGCTGGCAATTTTGTCGACTACCTGCTCTATTTATACATTTATCCGCGATGTGTTCTCTGCGTGGTCCGTTACTTCGTAAATTGTATCTGCCTTCTGGTTAGTTAGCATTAGGGTTGCACCAATGGGGTTGCTGTCTGATGTTCTCGTAGGGGTTTACATCTGGCTTTTGTTAAGACTGTATCCATGCTTTGTTGACTTTTAATGATTCTTCTTTTCTATTGTAACTATTTTGATGTTTGAATATTTCAATGGCTTCTCGTTGCAGATGGGTAAAATAGTGTGTGCAGTTAGATAATAGTTACAATAGAAAAGAAGAATCATTAAAAGTCAACAAAGCATGGATACAGTCTTAACAAAAGCCAGATGTAAACCCCTACGAGAACAATCTACTAGAACATTAGACAGCAACCTCATTGGTGCAATGGGAGACCCTAATGCTAACCAACCAGAAGGCAGATACAATTTACGAAGTAACGGACCGCGCAGAGAACACGTCGCGGATAAATGTATAAATAGAGCAGTAGTCGACAAAATTGCCAGTCTCAAGACAACCCTTGAGGATGCCGGACGCAGTCTCTGGCGAAACGCTGGGGAACTACAAGCCTCAGGACCACGGCCAACAGCCCGGAAATCTTCTACAAGATCATCTTAATAATGTCTATACAAATATTGTTAGATATTCTGAAGCATAAACCAATGTACAGTAAAAAGAAAATGTGATCAAATCACCAGCTAGAATCTTATTATCTGATCTCATAATACAGTAAAAGCTCCTTATTTGTGGGGGATATGTTCCACAAATATGGAATGGTAATTTGTATAGGTACATAAGGGAGATACGTTCCAAGATTACAAAATGAAATAAAAATTATCAAGGTAAAATCAATTAATGAGAGATTTTGAACAATTATTATTAATTATTACAGTCAGGTTTAGTCAAGGGCTTAAAGAACTTAGTAATTTTTTCCTGTTTTGCCGCTTTTAAAATATCTTTCAATTAAGATTCATATTCAGCGTGAATCCTGTGATAGAATTCCTTATTTTGTCTTTGGATTTTTTGATTCATTGAAACAGCATGATATAGACGAAAACGATTCGCTAATGCATAAATGGTTGAGCATTTCTATTTTTACTTTAAGCGGCAACACTATTTTTTTCCGCTTTGAAACTAATTTTTTTTCCTTTTACTTGATATTGTAAATTGGCAACAAAGCAGAAGAGACACGTGTTGTTCAATCAAAATTAATGCAACGAATGACAAGTTGAAACAATAAAACACCGATTGTGGTGAGGGCAGCATTTATCAACGGTCATAGTGGCATGTGAAATACTGCGGCGATGGCTTTTAACAATGAACTTCAGGCTTAGTAACAACAAGGTTTGTTTTACTTTGATATTAATTTGTCCATTTGATTTGAATCACCCTTTGTAAAAGTCGCCTTGGCACGTGCCTGCAGTAAAAAAGTTGCTGATGCATTAATAAAGGATACTAATCCTTCTAATATACCGACTGGATCCATGAATGAAGAAATTTTTAACCGCGAATACAGGAACTGTGTCTCAATTTTTACCCATGAATAAGGAGCTTTTGCTGTAATTTTAGGTGCCTTTGCACATTTAAATCTAAAATTTGGTGAATGAGATATTGAATTTGTTGTATAAAATACACCCCAAAAGTTATCAGAATAAAGGAAAATTTCTGAAAAAAATCTAAGGTTTTAAAGGAAAAAAACAACGTAGTTATATAATTTTCCCCTATTTAAAATTTTATGCTCATAGGCAATCATTATTGTATATAAGGTAAATTCAGTCGATTCCATAGTAAATTTTCTTTTTACTACATCAAAATTAGCCGTGTCCACATTGAAGTTCTAAAAACAGTCAGCAGTAGATGTTGGAAGCTTGTGTTTTCTGTTAGTTTACATATTACTGCAATTTATGCATTTTCAGTGGAGATATTTGGAACTTCTGTATCTTCCTGCCATTCCACGACAGATTTTCATATGAATTGCACTGTATATGTCCGTGAATTTTATTTACATCATTTCAAGTACTTTCTTCTCTTACATACAGGGAGGTAAGTGAATACAGACCACCAACATTAGATTCTACTAATTATTTTTTGTAAATAATTGTGTACCAAATGCTATGAAGCCTTTGCTTCTATCTTGTAAATGGTGGCTTCTTTCGATGTTTTTTATTATTCATTTCATACATCTCAATGATGGATAAATTATATTTGAAGAGAAAAATTATACGCTCAGACTAGGAATTAACAGTGTATATAAAAGAAAGATTTGCATTTAGATTGGAGTTGCTCAGATAGCTCACTTGGTAGAGCATTCACGTAGTGTGCAAAAGGTCTTGGGTTCAAACCCCAATCTGAGCATATAACTTTTCTCTTCAAATATAATTTATCCATCATAGAGATGTATGAAATGAATAATAAAAGCATTGAAATAATTGTAGTTTGATGATGAGGTTTTGAATAAGTATAATGGATAGCATACTCGTACGGAGAATGAGAGGTCCAAGTTCAAGTCCTGGTTCAGGCATTAATTTGTCTGTAAAAAAAAAAAGATAACATAGTTTTTTATGATAATTTGGAGATTGCTCTGCAGAGTCTGTTTCTGTCCAAATTTTCAAAAAGAATACAGAACTTGCATGAAAGCAGCTTTTATTTTTATCTGAAACTGAGAAAGATGAGTCCATCGAAAGGAGTGAAGAATATTTTACAGCAGACAATTGCTGAATGGGGAAACAACAATTGTGTTGCTCACAATCGGTGCTGCTGCTGGACCTTCGTTAGTCATATTTAAAGGACAGTGTTTGTCAGACAACATTAAAAGAAGTGCAATGTCGCTAAAAAAAAAATCAACCAATGGTTGGGTAACTTCAGAAATCATATTTGAAGACAAAAATTATACGCTCATACTGGGGTTTGAACCCAGGACCTCTCGCTTTCTATGCAAATGGTCCTGGGTTCAAACCCCAGTCTGAGCATATAATTGTTCTGTTCAAATATAATTTATCCATCATTGAGATGTATCAAATGAATAATAAAAACATTGAACTTCAGAAATATTTAATAAATTTCTGAGGCACTTTCTTTCAGTGTGTCCCATAATAATACTCATAGTCACATAGCACCTGAAGCTATGAAATTAAAAAAAAAAAATCCAGATATTTCCAAGCAATATGACACACATCCAATGCAGTTGTCTACGACTCATGGATAACTATTGAAGTAAATCGGAAGAAATTGACTCTGAAAATTCCCAAAAATGCTCCAAGAAGACCCTAATATCCATCAAGTCAATTTTGGGCATAAAAAAAAAAGTGGTGGTTGGTATCTAATGTCAAGCACTTGATAATGAAATCATTATGGACCTTATTTTTATAAAATGATGTGTGTAATATAAGTCATAATGGCTTACTTGATAATATTAGAACCTCATCCTGAATGAAACAAGGTTGTATCCTTTCCCCTATTTTTTTATTGTAATGGATCGGATTATGAGAACTACTATGAATAAAGTTAAAACAGGTGTCAAATGGGATTTTAATGATCGTTTAAAAGATCTGAATTTTGCTGACAATGTATGTTTGTTATCACAACACTCTGAAGATAAGCGAAATAAAATAAATGGTTCATTAAAAGAAATAAAAAATGCACATATGAAGACAAATGTAGAAAAAACAAAAATAATGAGATTGAAGAGTAAAGAAACAGACTGAATTTTGATAAATGATAAACACATTGATACTGTTGAGGAATTTATATATCTAGGAAGTATTGTTGCTACAAATCATAGTGCCCTTGAGGATGAAAAAAAATAGAATTAAGAAAGCAAACGGTACATTTTTCCAGTTATATGCAGTATAGAAATCAAGCTTTATCTCTAGACACACAAAATTAAAAATATTTATTAGTAACGTTAAATCTGTGCTACTATATGCTTGTGAAACCTGGAAAAAACTATTAAAATGATAGAAAATAACTTGTGCAAGTATTTATAAATAGACATCTAAAGAGAATATTAAGAATTAAATGACCAGAAACAATATCAAATAAAGAATTGTGTGGAAAAACTGACTAGAAATAAATTGAAATAGAAATAAAAAGTGAAAATGGAAACTGGAGAGAACATATATTAAGAAAAGACCATGATTTGATTTAAAGAATTGTATGGATTGAAACCTCCAAGGACACAGGGGAAAGGAGACTGAAACAGACATGGAAGAGAACCATCCTTGAAAGAAATTGCAAAGGAAGGGAAAATCTGGAAGGAAGTGAAGAAGTTGACTCATTATAGGATCAGTTGGCGACGCTTTGTAGATGCACTATGCTCCTATAGGAGATAAAGGAAATGATTATTTTTATAAAGTAATTCTTAAATAGATTATTACCAATGTTTCTAGTTAAGCATCAAAGAGGGAATTTTGATTGTAGTTTGCTCCAAAAAGAAAATATCGGTGATTTTTATAAATAAATTCTGTTCACCTGACCTCAAATCCTATCTTATAATTAGACCAGTTTCAAAACGTAGACAGTTCCACTATCAGTAATTTCATGATAACATTAGTCGTGAAATATTGCTAACTGGTCTAATTAGAAGATAGGGTGTGAGGTGAATAGAATTAATTTTGGATTTACCTCATAGTGATATTTCCTATAATTAACTTTTATAAGATTCATGATATGTTCCGTTGAGGTTTTATTCAAAATTAAAATATAAAATTATGGAATATTCACCTGAAAGGTCCGTCTCCTCAACTCTATTAGTTATTTAACTGTAGCGCTTTTGGGACTAGTCTCATCATCGGCAGGATTCAAAACTGGTGTTTCACTGAAGATCTGGTAGAGGGGGTTACATGTACTGGGTTCGTTTTTGTTTATCAGATGGTCGTTGTTGTGAACTTGCTTTCACAATGCCGATGATGAGACTAGTCCCGAAAGCGCTACAGTTAAATAACTAATGAAGTTGAGGAGACGGACCTTTCAAGAAAATATTCCATAATTTTATATTTTAATTTCCTATAATTGTTAAAAAAAGTATCAGTATAGTAATTTCACATACTTATTTTATAAAAGTACTACAAACCAAATTTTCTTTAAATTTTATTATACATAACAAATACAATCAGTGAATAAAAAAATACAAATAATTCATAAAACATTCACATATAAGTAATGTAATACAATAGAATTGTCTAATTCTATAAGATTATATTTGTGAATACAAACAAAAAGATGGAATGATATATGATCACCTAAACAGTATATAAAAAACTAAAATATTAAAAAAAAAACAGTACGCTTACATATTATAATATATTTTTTTAAAAAATATATGAAAATCAAATTACATTCATCTCTTCCCCTAGCTACTTCTGTTTTCAGCCTATTGTTAAATAGTTATTCTAAACTTGAAAAAGTTGTGACCAAAAAATACTGCACATTTCTTCTACATAAACCACCAAATCTTAAAAATATGTAAAAATGTAAAGTGATCCCACAACAGACCCGGAGCCCTTGGGGTAATAGGAGTTAGGGCTCCCACTTTTTCTAGACAATCGGCACTTTATGTCAGCCGGGGTTGTCAGCCCTGCATGACGGCCGCCTTTACCCCCAGAACAAGCGTCTGGTACTCATTTACGTTAGAGGCTGAGTCGACCCCCAGGGCCATGTGCCGCCAGAGGGTTTGGGTCAGTTTAAAAATCCTGACCCCAACGGGACTTGAACCCTCGACCCTCTGGCTTGTAGCTCAGTGCCTTAACCACTACGCTACGGCATGCCCCCCAAAAAAAAAAAAAAAAAAAAATGATGTATGTACTCATATTTGATGAATGTACTCCGATGTTTAGCATTAAAAAATTTTTAATTCTGTCTTCAACAAATCATCGTCCATTTTATGCTTTTTTCTTCACAATCATTATTTTGTAATGAATAAATCTATAATATACCTATAAAACTACCTTGAAACTGCTTTAAATGGACGGAACATCAATTGACATACAGTATACAACACATATCAATTTTTCGACTAAGACACTAATAAATTTGTATGCCTCTTATTGCATAATGGATGGAATGGATTTCTCAGGAGGGCCTATACAAATTAGTCCTAATGATTTTAAAATTATTCTCGTTTATAATTGAAATTGTATTTTAATACCCAAGGATTATACAAGACAAGCATATAGGAATGGAACTAGTTTGCATATTTATTGCAAAAAAAAATTTGAGACAATATATATAAAAAAAAAATCAAAGCTCAACTGTAGCTGAGTGGTTAAGGCAGGAAGCCTTGGTGCAGGAGCTACAGGACTTGCGCTGGTTCGAGTCTCCATGGGGAAGAAATTTTCTCATGGTATTTTGGCTAGTATAGGACCGGTGCCCACCCAGCATGGTGAGGCATTTGGGTAGCTACAGTAAGTAGCGGCTCCAGGTTGAGAAAACCTGCTATAACAGCTGGGGGACTCAACATGCTAACCACATGTCACCCCTACACTGGCTGGATGATATGTGATTGACACATGTGGATGTGAGGCCAGTAGCCAGCTGGTAGGCTAAGGGCCTTCTAGGCCTGTCGTGCCAGGAGGAGTGCTCAAAGCTCAAAGAAACTGAATTTGTTCTGTATACCTCACTTCATATCAGATCATTTTCGAAGGAATCAGCTTCATCTCAGCCAACAACCATGAGTAAATCTCAAAGCTTACTTCAGTATTTTTTGTCAATTGTTGCATATTTTTACACTTAGTATTTAAAAAACAACACAATTATTCAAAGCTACCGAAAACTAATTCAATTACGATGATACCAAGGCATTTGTATACATGATGGTAATGATGCACTACAATGGAACATTTACCATTGATGCCATCTGTTCAAAAGAACTGGTTCTGTGATTAAAAACAAAAAGAACTGCTGCATGTATCAAATGTTAAATATCAATAGGATCAGAGAAGTATTCACACATAGCCCATAGAAGACCATCTCATATCAAGCTGTGGCTTGACCCAGGAATGCACATGAAAAGTTCTCTGGAAACTGTTAATAATGCAATCCTATCGATTGAATGACAAAATTGTATGTTGTCAGTTATGATTGAAATGCAAGTGAACATGCAGGATTGAAATTATGTGGGTTCTCTAATTTTAAAAGCTGATTTATTGTTTCAACAATAAATAACTATTCTACTTTTATTTTCTTTTGTCTCAGTGACTTGCACTGTGTCATTATCCATATAGCGCCCTGTTTTGTAATGTCTATAAATGGCATGAGATGTCAGCTCTATGCAACAGCTGCCTATACTACCAGAACAAATATCTGGTATTCATTTCAGTTAGAGGCTGAGTCAACTATAGGACCATGGTCTGCCAGAAGACTTATGCCTGTTTAAAAACATTGACTCTACCATAATTCGAATCCCCAGCCTTCTGGATTGTAACATACTGCTGATAGCTTGGTTAGTTGCTTCCAATTTGTAATAAACCAATACCCGGCATGAGCTTGCTATACCTAAATAAATGAAATATTAAGGATTAATTAAATTATATGGCATATACTGCAAACCAACATGGCCGTTGCTAGAGTCAATTATTAATTTTAGACGAACCCCAATTTCTAATAGTCGGATTTTACTTAATTTTTTTACAATGCCTACCTTAGTTTATTTCAATAGGATATAATGAGTTTCGTTGTGAATCATCGAAAATTGCAACTGCTAGAGTGATTTTTAATTTTCATTTCGGGTTAACTCCTACACCTAATGGTTTTGTAGTACATAGTAGATAACATAAAATCCTCTCCATGAAAAATACATATATTTGCAAACTTTCATGGTGATCGGTTAAACAGTAGAAAAGTGAAGTGATCCCACTACTGGCCATAGGAGACAGTTGGGGTAACAGGAGGCTAAAGCTCTCACTTTTTTAGACAATCGGCACTTAATGTCAGCCCTGTGTGATGGCTGCCTTACCCCAGAACAAGCACCCGATACTCATTCCGTTAAAGAGGCTGAGCTGAACACAGGGCCATGGTGCCACCAGAAGGTTTGGATAAGTTTAAAAATCCTGACCCAGTGGGACTCGAACCCTCGACCTTCCGATTTGTAGCATATTGCCTAACCAACTATGATGTGCCCCTGGTTAAACAGTGTCAAAATCTGATATCCCAACATGCACACTAGTTCCATTCATTTATGCTTATCCTCTTTTAATGCTTTTAAAATATTTGTACTGCAATCTATGACAGAGTTTCTGTGTGACTTTTTTATTTAAGCTACTTATTCATTAAGTGTAGATGCATCTGAACTGTGCTGCCATTGGATTTTAAAAAATGCACCTATATCCTATGCTATAACCAGCTGATTCTCTAGCAACTAATATTTTATTTTACTGATTTTCATTTGAATTTTTTCAGCAAATTTAAAACAATAATAATTTTATTCTAGCAGTATCAAAATCACGGAATGCAGTCTTGGTGCAAATGCTAGCATATATGCTTTTCAATTTTCATTGTTTTAAGAAAGTTATCTACCAATTGCTAAAACACGTGATTATTTATAAGAATGATACTCTTTGATTTAATGTCCATGTTGCACTCATTTAAATTAATAAATAAAATAGCTACATAGAACAATCTAAAATCTCTGAAGGCTGTTTTCATATTTCCAGCATTATACCAGTTTTTGAGATTTTTAAATGCATTAATTTTAAGAACATAATCTATTATTATTTATTTAAATGTACTCTACTGATAAATTGAGCATTAATCAACTCTTCTGTTGGTAATATAAAAAAAAAACATTAACAAGTCAAAGTATTGTAGCTTCATTAAGTGGCTTTAATTAAAATTATATCCAAACCATGTTACCTACATTAATAATAATTATTAATATTGACATTTACAAAGATAAAGTAATATGATTAACCAAAAACCGATAAAACTGTTGTTTAACTATCATGGATATAAGATAAATTATGTTTCATTTATATCTATATTTGTTTCATGATTTAAGGCACCTTCTCTGACAAACCTTTAAATGAAGATGTATCAATTATGTTTTTAAAAATATAGACTTTACAACTCTGTACAGAGTGCATGAACTTTTACTATATCTTTCTGATTTCTAGCTTCAAAACAAGCTTCTGCAGTGTTATTTTTGAATTAATATTGGGAAGTAAACATTATGAGCTTATATCATTAATAGTGAGTGGAGAACATATTTTTAACGACTCACCTCATATAATATCAAAGAATTTGAAATTATATGAGGTTAAAAATATGTTCTCCACTCACTATTAATTCTGCAGTGTTATTTATTTACAACTTTTTCGCATAAACTGCAGTAACTATCTGTGAAACATACTACTATTTAAAAAAAAAATGACAGCAAGAAACAAATTATAAAGGAAAACCCATCATGTCAATCTTATTCTAAATTGATTTTTTTTTTCTGGAATCATTTGTATGAGACAGTAACATATACTAGACGATTACAAATTGTAATCAAGAATTTGATATGTTCATAATCTAAGATGTTATATATTTTAATAACGAACATCTACAAATTCATAAGGCACTTTACAAAACAAAAATGAGTATTAAGACCTTTAAATTAAGGAAGTATACAGATCTATTTTAAATATTGTCTTCTTCTGGAAGATGGCATATTAATAAATCCATACTTTTTATTTTATCGTACCATTGCTATTTTTAAGTAGAAAAAATGCAATTCCTTGCTGTAACAGAATATTCAGAAATGGGAGGAAAATTTATATGCTGCACTGTCTTCTCTCATAATTCCATTTCATATTAGCCTTTTTTTTTCTTTAAACTGATTAGGTAATATGTATATATTAGAACATGGCCTGAATTGTTAAGCTGTTGACTTAGCAGAGCAACTGGAAGCTCTACGTCCTTTCCTTTCAGACCCTTAACTTTGGATGCCAATTCAATAGAAATAGTTAATTTTATTGAATGTATGTGTGGGAAATAAAAAAAACACAGCTCAAATATAATTAAGATAATAACAATCCGTAGAAACATCTTGTGAGTATGGAATATGCCAACCACCATTTTGTATGAAATAAACACAATTTTTCTTTATACCATATTTACTACTACATATAAAACAATACTTATGTACTTAAAAATATATATAAAATTAAGTAAAAGCAAAACCATTTGGCTCCCACTGTTGTCAATCTTATATCATAAAAAAAATGCCTATTTTGTATGTAGAGCTTTAGCTGCCAAACAACAATAAAATAAAAATCTGTCTGGACTGTTTTCTGAGATTCATCTGTATTCTATACATTTTGTTTAGATAAATTAAGACCCCCCCTAAAAATACTGTTTATTCAGAAATATTTTATTGTATATTACAAAAACATATTTTTATGAGGGGAAATCTTTGTTTATTACATTTTCAATATGTTTCTTAAATTATTATATTTAATATTAAAAATATAATTTTCCGGCAGAGAATGGTTTTCAAATAATGAAAGTTATTAACAATACAACTGTCTGGATGAATATGCTAGTATAGAGAATCTAAAGTATAGTTTTAAATTTTTTAAAGATTTCTTTATTATGAAACTGGAAATAAATGATAAGAATTTTGTTTTATATTACATGTGAAAAATTCATGCTTGGCAAGAAAAAAAAAAATTGAAATCAAGCTTAAAATATTAATAAAAAAACCAGTAAAATATAAATAATAGATCTAATATATTATTTTGCTTTAAAAACTAAAATTTTCAATTCTTATAATGCAAATTATAAAAATAAAGCTGCATTTAATTAACAGACATACAATTACAGAATAACGTTAGTAAACTCAGTAATCTATATTTAATTTTAGGAAGTTATATTTGAGGTTATTTTAATTATATTATTTTGGTCTGGACATCTTACCTCAATATTAATGTTGATTTGTTCTTGAACATGTTTCAAAACAATTCTGACTCTGGGAAAGCTGAAGATAAAACAGAATTGTTTTGAAACATGTTCAAGAACAAATCAACATTAATATTGAGGTAAGATGTCCAGACCAAAAATAATATAATCAGTAATCTATGTATGTTCAACATATTGCCTGGTAGAATATATATCATTATATCATGTGAACTGACAAAAAAATATGTTTGAGTTGTTATTAATTAAGGTCTGTTTATGAAATTTGTGAGTCAGTGCTTCATATTATGAGGCAGAAACTGCAAAATTTGAGAAATATTAAGTAGGAAATGGTACTATAGAATACTATATATCCAAACACCTTTATATATCAATTTAAGATCTAAAAATGCTTTTCTTAATTTTGACTTCAGGTATATGCTGCAATTCTGAAATAAATAACACAATAAAACAATTGTAGTCAACTAAGAAGTTATTCTGCATATATATAAATAAATTTGCTTAACTGTTATGTTGGCCACAAGATGTCAGTCGGAACGATTTTCCACTACCTTTTGTGTGAATTGAGAATACTACATTATAAGAAAAATGTATGTTTGTGTTGGAATACTTGGGTAGCTCAGGTCATTAGAGCGCTAAACATACAGAGTTTAGAGACTCAGGTTCAAATTCCAACTCAAGCATTCATTTTTCTTTTCCTATCATATATATATATATATATAATAAATATATATATATATAAACTAAACAGGTAGAACAATAAAGTAATTCTCTAAAATTCTTGTTGTGATAATAGCATTACAGTACTAGTATTGTATTTCTATACAATCACTAATGTAAATTGAAGTAACTTTTTCCTAAATGAGGATAATATGAATAAATTTACAGCATAATTCATTTTAAACTTATAGTTGATTGATTTTGCAGATTTATTTTGAAATAGTTCTTAACTATCTGAAATACTGATAAAAAGTATAATTTGAACCATTGCATCTGTATTTATATTTAATACTTAAAACATTAAAAATCTAGTATCGGAGATGTATAAATTAATTAAAATGTATTTGGAGTTTTGGGCATTATAAACATTATTTTAAATTATAATTTCGTAATTGTTTTCAATTACCCTTAAAAGGAACGAAGAATTAGTTTTGTGTATTTCTTGTGTTTGACGTTATATTTATCAACGAACCCTCAAAAGGGAGTCCGTCGCTGTGGCGTAGTCAGTAGAGTCCCTACCTTCCACTCTGGCGACCTGGGATTGATTCCTGGCTGGGTAAGGGATTTTTTAAATCTCAACCTTGGGACTGGGTGTGTTTTGTGAGTGTGTCGTGTCCTAACTTGTACCCATTGGGTTTAATTCCTAAAAAAATAAAAAATTTCCCTTAAAAGTGAAAAGAGCTTTTCTTTAGTTATAATTATACATCAATTAATTGTTTCAAATCTAGAGAATTTACATTAATAAAATTATCTGCATAAGCTAAAGTTAATACTAATAAAATTCATTGTTAAAACCGTTGAGGTGGAGAGTCATAAAATAAAATAAGTTAAAATATACCTTCTTAGGTAAGATCCGTCATCCTCAACTTATAAAATATGTATTCTTTATGCCTGTAGGCCTTTCAGAACATCCGTTCCACCTTCAGCAGGTCCTTCTTCGCTACAATATCTAGTATGATGGTTGATGCTGCGGGTCCTAATATGGTGTTGTCGTGACTAAAGCTTACTTCTGACAATATAGTCACGACAACACCACATTAGGACCCACAGCATCAACCATCATACTACATAATGTAGCGAAGAAGGACCTGCTGAAGATGGAACAGATGTTCTGAAAGGCCTACAGGCATAAAGAATACATATTTCATAAGTTGAGGACAACGGATCTTACCTAAGAAGGTATATTTTAACTTATTTTATTTTATAAATTAAAGTTACTTCATCTTACAACATTGGACAGAATTGTTTTCACAGATCTTAAGCATATGAAACCTTTTGTTCATATGTTTTATCATGCCAATCAATCTCAGTAGGTTTGGCAGTGTGGCGAAGCTTGCATAACTTCGATCCATACTTGAGCATTACAAAAATTACCCCCAAGAACACTATCATGGTGAGTGCTGCTGTAGCAGGCCAGTATACGTGAAACATTTTGTATTGACCCTTTAGAAATTCTTTCTTTTTTTTTTTTAAATTACAAATCACTTTCTTTTTTATGAGTTAATTCTATGTACTCTGTTGTTGGAGCGTCAGCAGTATCAAAATATGGATACAGTGGTGGTGGTGGAGGTACAGGACAATTCTCGAGCTCTGTGTAATCTAAGGTGGCTGCTTGTGTGGAGTTTTTGTCCAAATGGGAAGTATCCAACGATTACCTGTAAAAATAACAAAGTCTCGACATGTTATACAAGTAAAATTATAAAAATAAATTAAATATATCAGATGAAACTACTTTACTCTAATGTATTCACTATTAGGTAGCAGTAAATAACAGAATTAAAATTCATCGGAGAACATTTTGTTTAAACAACTCACCCCTGGGATGTTGATTTTTTATTGGTATTTACTTTGACACCAATAAATAAATTTAGTCTGGAAAAAACTCTAAATACCAATAAAAAAATCAACATCCCAGACAGTAAGAAATCTGGAATTTATCAAATAAATTGTAATGATTGTAGCAAAGTATACATAGGAAAAACAAAAAGGAATTTGGAAACACGCACTAAAGAACATTTTAGAAATATTAAAAATTGTGAAATTGAAAAATCAGCAATTGCTGCACATAGTTTGCTAGAACATCATAAAATTGAAAAGAGGCAAAACTTTTGAAACAATTAGTTAAACCGTTGGAATTGACAATTTGGGAAATGATATTCATTCAGAAGAATAAATATCGATCTATGAACTTCGATATTCCGGTGGATAAAAATTTAATTACAAAGTTTATAATCCCAACGAAAGATGGCAGCACAAGACGTGATGTCCTTAGAGAAATTAACAACCACAGAATTTCATCAGTGGAAGCCATGACTGAAGAGGAACAAGATACTGTCTGAAACTGCCAGTATCAAAGAAATTTGAAATTATATGAGGTGAGTCGTTAAAAATATGTTCTCCACTCTGGCTATTAGGAATCGGTCGATGTCAAAGACATTAATCAACCAATGATCTATCTATCTATCTATTCTACTTTTTTATTTGAATTTGGGTAGGTGGCATAGAATCCCGAACAAAAGTTAGTAAAAACGGAAAATGAATGCTGTATGGTATAGCATAGAACAAAATTATTGCTATTCTATCCCACTGTCACCATCATAGATAAAAAGTAAAGTGATCCCACAACAGGCCCGGAGGCCCTTGGGGTAGCAGGAGGTTAAGGCTCCCACTTTTTCTAGACAATCGGCACTTTGTTAGCCGGGTTGTCAGCCCTGCATGATGGATGCCTTTACCCTCAGAACAAGTGTCCGGTACTCATTTCAGTTAGAGGCTGAGTCGACCCCAGGGCCATAGTGCTGCCAGAGGGTTTGGGTCAGTTTAAAAATCCTGACCCCAAAGGGACTTGAACCCTCGACCCTCCGGCTTGTAGCTCAGTGCCTTAACCACTACGCTATGGCATGCCCCTCACCATCATAGATACTTTGAGTATTTGATCGGACAAGTCACCGTGGTGTCATCATTGCCAATGTGATAACAGACATTGCCACTACAGTCAATTGCCATCATATTTACATTATTAAGTTATGTAGATAGGAAATAACACTATGACGTTTTTTTTTTTAATATTGTTTATTTCACTCACCTCATACTTCATAACTCCTAGCATACCCAGGGTTTCGTTACATCCTTTGTGACATTCTCAATGCTGAGTCACGTTCAGTTGTGAAGTTATGAAGTATGAGGTGAGTGAAATAAAAAATAAACAATATTTACATTAAATTTGAATTTGAAGAGAAAAATTTTTCGCCTAGACCGGGACTCGAACCCGGGACCCTTGGCTTTCCGGGCCAAGTGCTCTACCAACTGAGCTACCGAGGCGAGTTACGATCTAGACGCAAATTTTTCTCTTTATATACGTTGTAATTCCCTATCGCCAAATGCTTTTGAAACCATTGTTTCTATCTTTGCAAATGGCAGCTTCTTAGTTAAGAAGACATTTATTGGAAATTTAACATTACTTTAAAAGCCAGTAAAGTCCGGTCTAGGCGAAAATTTTTCTCTTCAAATTTAATTTATCTTTCATTGAGAAATGTTAAATTAATAATAAAAACATCATTAGAGGCCTTACTGGCTTTTAAAGTAATGTTAAATTTCCAATAAATGTCTTCTTAACTAAGAAGCCGCCATTTGCAAAGATAGAAACAATGGTTTCAAAAGCATTTGGCGATAGGGAATTACAACGTATATAAAGAGAAAAATTTGCGTCTAGATCGTAACTCGCCTCGGTAGCTCAGTTGGTAGAGCACTTGGCCTGGAAAGCCAAGGGTCCCGGGTTCGAGTCCCGGTCTAGGCGAAAATTTTTCTCTTCAAATTTAATTTATCTTTCATTGAGAAATGTTAAATTAATAATAAAAACATCATTAGAGGCCTTACTGGCTTTTTAAAGTAATGTTAAATTTCCAATAAATGTCTTCTTAACTAAGAAGCCGCCATTTGCAAAGATAGAAACAATGGTTTCAAAAGCATTTGGCAATAGGGAATTACGACGTATATAAAGAGAAAAATTTGCGTCTAGATCGTAACTCGCCTCGGTAGCTCAGTTGGTAGAGCACTTGGCCCGGAAAGCCAAGGGTCCCGGGTTCGAGTCCCGGTCTAGGCGAAAATTTTTCTCTTCAAATTTAATTTATCTTTCATTGAGAAATGTTAAATTAATAATAAAAACATCATTAATATTTACATTAATAGTGGAATGCAGGCTTTCATGGCCGGTAATCTTTTATTACCAATATTTACATTAGTTTACTTATGTATTGTTTGATTTTTACCGCTTGTTTCAACTACTCGTTTAATGCAACAAATATTTATAAAACAATATATTAAATGTATTTAGCCACAGAATTTAATTATTTTAACTCATTTTAATCGTAAATATGAAAAAAAAACTATTTCTTGTCATGGCCTCTCTAATACCTGCTTTCTATTGATAACAACAGGTTTCAACAATATAGCTGTCGGTAAGAAAGATTTATGTCAGTTAATGTCAGTATTATACCCTCTTTATTTATTTATTTTACAGGCTGGAGTAATTTAATTACATTAGGTTAGCATTTATATATTTAATTGTACAAACATTTGTTGCGACTGAGTCAATGTGATCGGCCTCAAATTATTTTTAGTGTATTTAAGTGAGAATGTTTTTTCTTTTTGCATGATTCAAAGTTGATTTTTTGTGATCACATTTTTTTGTTAGTGTTTGTTATTTTTTTGAGTAATAAATAATACAAATTTACATTGTAAATATGGCAGTTTTTAGGTTGAGCTCAACTTCCTCACTTCATTTTAAGGCATTTCTGTGACTCTGTATGGGAAAAAAATCAACATATTGACGGTATGCAATGAAAACCTTGTAATTCCATCAGTCATTGAAAACCACATAACTCCAGTAGCCAGCACAGAAACATGTGATGCATAACCAGTTGAGAACATGGACTTCAAATTTATTAATAAACTTGCCTTGTATTCTACAATAAAATATGTGGAGAAACTATTGCTGTGTATCAATTTTCATAATTATTTAAAACAGTTATTTGTTTCTCCTGTAATTTTTACCAAAATGGAGTTATGAGGTTTTCATTGCCCACCATCGATATATGTATCTCTCTGGTAATTATTCAAATAATGCAGGAAAAAGTCGGTTATATGTCTCAGATGAATTTTTCTAAGTTCCACAGAATCGCAGTGCGCATGCGCAAGTTGCGGAAATTGTCATAATGGTTAATATGGCCTCCGGTAGATGGCTCTGCAGTCAGTGTTACCAACTTTGGGAATAAATTTCCAATGCAAAAAAAAAAAAATGGACGTTAACTAACTTGCCATTTTCTAACTAAAGAAAACAATTTATATGCATATTATTTATTCCCAAATGCTTAAAAAATGGACGAAAACCAACTTCCCATTTCCTAACATAACAAAACAATTTACATGTGTACTATTTTATGAACTATAAACTAATTTTACGTACACTAACACTAAATATGGTTTGAAATTATTTTCAAATGGTGGCAACATTGGAACAACATGGGAGCAAGCAAGTAATTTATCCACGATCATGTTTTACGTAAATATAAAATATTGTAAAGAAAGCTTGAAAATCATTGGAAAATGTTTAAAACAGTACAAAACGTGTTTTTAAGTGTTTAAGTGCATCAGTGGCATAAGAGTGTAAGTTTTAGAATTGTGAGAGACATAAAACCTACTACATCCTAATGCAACAATGAACGATGTGTTTTCCCATTTTCATTTAAATTTATGCTGGTAGCATGATAGGCTTAGAATCCCCCAAATTATTTTAAAGTTCATCCTGAATTTCAGTTACTTAATAATTACCATACACATATACAAAAATAGCCTTACTTACCAGTATTACTATCCTGCCAATACTTCTTATATCTGGAGCAACAGAGAATTATATTCAAGAGAAATAAAAATGCTCCCAATACAGTACAAATAGTTATAGTAACATAAAACGGTGTGAAATCTCCATATATTTTTTCCGTGTATTCGTATCGTGTTCTCTCAGTTGGGCCAAAAAAGGAGTGATCGTCTGTGCTTGAATTTGGAGTTTGGTAGGTATTAAATGGTTCTGTAGACGTGGAGTACTCAATACCAAAATTATAATCATTAGCGGACATGGTCTTCAGCTGCACTCATAATCTGAAATTATAACTAGTTATGTAAAAATAACCCATGGGCGTGTTCGCCTACGTGTATTAAATTTGCATTTTAGAAACTAAATAACAAGAATTACAATTGATGACTGTAATTTATATTCACTTACACAGGTAAATACCATTACAAAATGTACTTAAAGATCACAATATTATCAACAATTAACCAAATTAATAAACACCGCCCAAATCTAAATTACAAGATGTTTACCGTTTAGACAGTAATGCCAACAAAAACTAATGTTCATTTCCCGTCAGATAAACTCCCAGACGTTATCGCCGCTCCCTGAAATCCGCCACTCGGTTTCTAACGTTTCTAAGCTACCCAGAGTGCAAAACCTCTCATATCCCGCTATTTTTATCGCTGCGCTTGATGCTATACCCTTATTTTTAAACAAAATATTAATCAGACGCGTCCACCGCTGTGGTCTCGAGGTAGCGTGCTGCCTTGTCACGCAGCGGGCCCGGGTTCGATCCCCGGTCGGGGCAGTTTTTCTGGGTGAGGTTTTTATCGGGGTTTTTCCTCACCTGTAAGACAAATGTCAGGAAAACTTTAAGGCCCAAACGGTCCCCGAAATCATATGGCCATCATCCTTATCATTATCATCACCATCCTTCACCGGTGTGGAAAGCAACGGGAAGCTACCACACCTACAATTCCCTAGTAAAGTTGCAAGCATAGCATGAAAATGCTATGATTGCAGTGAAGGACCTGCCTTCGGGCAGAATTACTATGGATGAAATCAGACGCGGCTCATGAATTCAAAATCAAGGAAGGCTCTCGTGTTTTAAAATAGTCGGGGGAAAAAGTCCGTCACGTAGAAAACTGCTTATACTAAACGAATTCCTAGGCAAGTCGAATTTCTTGCTGTGATCGTATCCTGAAATCCAATCCGGCCTTTGCTTTGAGATGAATCAGTAACAAAAAATGTCCCCTGACCGCGATACGAGTGCTGTGCAGGATAAGGATAATGACAGGGCTGCTGTCTCAGAGCATCTATCCATGCTCCTCTAAGTATTAACCCCTTTGCTGCTTCCGCCCCTTGAGCCGTTGTGATAATCACCTAGTATCACGTCGCCTCACAGACCGTTGCAGACTTCTAGGTCGAAGTCAACCTTCTGGCAGACGTCTCCCACGTTGCGGACTATTCTTAGTTTCCTCTCACCTCTAACCTATCGGCAAGTTAGCAAAGCTAAACTTCCCCGATTTGGTCGTCTGGTTCATTGAGTACTCGGCGCCCCCATCAAGTCGAGGTGATAGCAAGTCGAATTGAAGGTCAAATTATTTTGCTGGTTTACTAAATTGACGTTTCTTTGTTTACCCTTAAATGTTGAAGCTTTGTCTTGTATGTGATGACGTCCACTGTGCACAATTTGCTCATTGACGCTAATTTCTTAACTGCCTGTCCGGTGTTCTCTGGACATTGAAATGAAACTTGGTGTAGTGAAGCTACAATGTACAATAATCTATTGGAGCGGGGCATCACAAACCGTGCCGCTAGGGACATGGAATGAGCCACGGCCTATCTATCTGAACATGGGATGTGTCAAATGCGGTCCTCATTTGGGCGCATGACGCAAAGCCTTGTCACGGCACTTGGCACTGTATAAACACATGTGGTACATTGTTGCTCTGTTGCGCACTAAAGAGTTTGAATGGAATGTTATGGTCATATTGTCAATTCGTTTTAATCAGTGCGTCAACAAATATGACCATAATTTCAAATGGGTATAGACAACACAAATTGTCAGATAAACAGGAATTGGTTACGTAATACTTATATAAGTTTTATATTTGCTGGTTAATTAATTTTCTGAAGATACAGGCAATGAGATTTTTGTATGGTAAATATGATCAAATTTGTGAAAATGGATAGAAAAAAATCTTCAAGTTTTAAATTAAAATACACCATCCATTGTTAAACTTGCATTTTAGCGACTTTTCTCATTGGGTATTGGCAACCCTCATCCTAACTGCCAGCATACGTTTCTGTATTCGTACTGATTACCGCTGATTACCTCGGTTCTCTATGCTGATTACTGAGCATAGATATACATCGATATACATGCTCAGCGTAATAGGCTGCTGAGTTGGTTCCACATCACAATATCATGCATGAATAATGTGACAATATGATAAAAAAAATTGGAATCTCAGGCAGGATTAGTCTTAGGTCCTGTATACAATATGTTAACCATCTATATGATTTAGTAAGTATTATTTTGTAGAACATATTTACCGTATGGATTATATAAAATGTCCTACATTTTTAACGTTATAATATTATTTTGTTTTAGAATATAAGTTAATGCCACAGTTTTGTCAGAAAATAAGAAATGGATACTTCAAAAGGTAGGGGACGTGGTAATCCCTGGAACAGAGGAAAAGGTAGAGGAACCAGCCAATCATTCCCTTCTGTAGGTCAACAACACAACAATATTAATGTGAATAAGAAACCTGGAGCAGAGATTTCAGCACAAGTAAATTCCAAAAAGCCCAGGCTAGACTCCAGGCATCTGTTCAAAAGCATATCAAACAGGGGGATTATGATTCTTCGTCAGAAGAAGAAGAATTGGAGAGTGATAATATTCTTGGTGAGTAGGGTATAGGTCAAATCGTTTTGACAGACTGTAAATAGATTTGATAATTATTGCTTTTAATCTTCTTCTTTCTTCCTTCCAAGTATTAGGCCAAGGCCTGTTACGATCCTATAGAAAATTTTCCCTTCAGCGTTTGAGGGAATATTATTGCTTTTAATTCCACCTTATATTAGTATAATTAACATATCTTAAGAAAGGTACTGCACAAAATGGACATCAGAATTTCGAGATGGTTTAAAATGAAGCTTAGGAATGTCAAAGATGAAAACATTGGACGTGGTAGGTTTTATGTCTCTCACAATTCTACACTTACTCTCTTATGCCACTGATGCACTAAACACTTGTAAACACTTTTGTACTGTTTTAAACATTTTCCAATGATCTTCAAGATTTCTTTACAATATTTTATATTTATATATTTATGTAAAACATGATCGTGGATAAATTACTTGCTTGCTACTTTACCATGTTGTTCCAACGTTGCCACCATTTGAAAATAATTTCAAACCATATTTAGTGTTACTGTACATAAAATTAGTTTATAGTTCATTAAATAGTACGCATGTAAATTGTTTTGTTACGTTAGGAAATGGGAAGTTGGTTTACGTCCAGTTTTTTAAGTATTTGGGAATAAATAATATGCATGTAAATTGTTTTCTTTAGTTAGAAAATGGCAAGTTAGTTAATGTTCATTTTTTTTTTTTTGCATTTGGAAATTTATTCCCAAAGTTGGTATTGCTGACTGCAGAGCCATCTACTGGAGGTTACATTAACCATTACAGCAATTCCCACAACTCGTGACATGTGCACTGCGATTCTGTGGAACTTAGAAGAATTCGTCTGAGACATATAACCGACTTTTTCCAAAACATGTAACAAAATTGCAGATCATCCAGAAAACAAAGCAGGAGAATAAGTTATAAAGCACTATTTTCTATGTTATTGAAGAACGTGGCAGTTACGGTGGTCATGAAATCAGTTTGATATTCAGATGTTAAACATGATGAAAACAGGTTAGATATTTTCTTCAATAAAAGAGCAAAATAAGTAGCTATTTTATTCTAATAACTTTTGTAGTGCTATTTTTCCAAAATTTAATAGCATAGAAATTTAAATTTAAGAAAAATCACATCTACACACTGACAAATCATAAGAAAAATTATAATGTTGAGTGATTCCGGGTTATGTGGCCGTGGTCCATAGTTGGTGTTGATACCAGACGTTTCGCCCTCAACTGCGGAGGGCATCTTCAGTGGCGAGTGCTTCTAGGCGTGTTCCTGGTCGGAAGATCTACTTAGAGTGAGCGCTGTGGACGTAGTGGACGTTGTATTGATACTAGTGGTGGGTGCAGGGTGAGTGGGCGTGGCTCTTGCTGATTGGCTAATGGTCGTCTCCTTGTTGTACCTGGTGTTAATGCATTTATTTTCTAGTGTATGATACCAGGCCTTAGACAGTTTTGATGCTTCCCCTCTTTTCTGTTAATATATACTACGTCCACAGCGCTCCACTCTAAGTAGATCTTCCGACCAGAAACACAGCCTAGAAGCACTCGCCACTGAAGATGCCCTCCGCAGTTGAGGGCGAAACGTCTGGTATCAACACCAACTATGGACCACGGCCACATAACCCGGAATCACTCAACATTATGATTACCGGCCGTGAAAGCCTGCATTCAACTATAAGAAAAATTGTTTAACTGAATTGATTATTGACAATAATCGATATCTCATCATACATATTTCTCAAAATGAACCAGCTGAAATTAATCCGTAAAAGCATTAAATAAATAGTCTCCACTTATTGTAACTTAATCTTGTATATTTTAACTTATTTTATCTAACCTAACAAAATCAGTTACATATTACATTATGCTCTACTGTAAACAGAAAAACTGCACTTAAATTAGCGTGAAATATTTTCAAAGTCCTATATAACAACAGTGTGCATGCACCAGAGTTTATAGAGCCAGCGATAACACCACAATCGAACCACATTGATTATCATCCTCGATTACTATTGGTCGCTATGAAATTTAAATGACCAATATTTGCAATAAATCTCCAAATCTATGTTAAAAAATATATAATAATATTAAGATAACCAAACGTTATTAAAAATGGGCATACACTTACTTATCACTCCCTAATGCTAATCCAACCAGCAATAGAAAAATCATAGTAAAGAAAGTGATCCCACTACAGGCCTCAGGAGGCCCTTGGGGTAGTAGGAGGTTAAGGCTCCCACTTTTTCTTGACCAATCAGCACTTGATGTCAGCCCTGCATGACGGCCCCTTTAACCCAGAACAAACGCTCTGTACTCATTTCAGTTAGAGGCTAGAGTAAGTAATATACCCTGTGGAGAAAATAGCAGTTAGCATCCCAATATTGTCTAACAGTGTCATAATTGTGATTTGCATATTTAAATAAATACTTCAAAATTGTTTAATAATGTTACAAAATTGTTTGAAAAGTTTAAAATATTAAATAATGTTCTTAAATCAAGAAGAAGAGCTATAGTTCACAACAATATACTGAAAAATCAAGCGCTAGTAGAAGTGCAGTTGAGCCCTGTAAACTAATAGGATGTGTTTTTCCCCTGGTTTTCCTACAAGAAATTTCTATGCCCCTCTTTTAATCCCCTTCATCTTACAAAATCCTGCCCATTGCAGTATACAAGACTTAACTGTTCTTATTACACTGTATCTGGTTTCTTATAAAGATCATGTAGCTCATTGTTATGTAGTCTTCTCCATTCACATGTTTGTTCATCACTTTTTGGTCCAAAAATGTTTCTAACAACCTTAAAAATGCATTCTAAACATTTTTGTTTTGAAGTGAGCAGTTCTAATTCAGGCAATAAAATCTCACTGATAGAAAATAATGCCAAACATTGGAGGGGTGGAAATTTTTACTCAGTTGTTCATATACACAGTGAGACAAAGATCCACTCACTCTTCTTTTGGGTAAAATTGGCTGAATGATTAGCCACTTTAATTCTTCCCCACACCATTGCATGAGTATGTCCTTGTGTCCACATACTTTTACACTTACATATATGTGTTTTTTGCAGGGTCTGTATTAAAGAATTATTCCCAAGTTGGGGGAACAAGTGAAGACTTAGGACGCACACAACGCTTCCTTGAGGATGCATTTCAATCTGGAGCTGCATCCTGCCTTATTTGCATTGCCTCAGTTAAGAGAAATGATCCTGTAAGTTATCAGTAACACTTCTTTTATGATGAAAGTTAAAAATTAAAATGTACCTGTTAGTAGATGCCGTCGTCCTCAACTTTGTTAAAATATTGTATATATTTTAACTTTCATCATATGACTTCGAGATTATTGAGATTATAGCAGTGGCGGGCAATGGTCACAGCAATAACCCCAGCTGCATGACAAAAATGCCTATGCCAGCGATAGCTTTGCTGCCAGAAGGGTTACCCATGCCAGGCAGGTCGAAGGCGATAAGCCGAACGAAAAAAGTACCTTTGTCAAAAGAGTGACGATTTTTCATCATAAAAATATAATTGTCAAGAAACATGGACATGGGTTCCACTGGAGGAAAAATTTCCAGAGGTAAAATAGTTCCCCATTCACTAATTCCTTGAAATAATTGAAGGGTCCAGGGGAAAAATGATGAATGTCACATTAAACTCAAACTGAGATAAATGAATTTGAAGTTATGAAACGCTATATCATTTCCCGGTACACATTATTTTCAAGCCTTATAAAACGTAACCCATAGCTTCTTTAAAAACAGTTTTTGCCTTTTTAAATGTTACTAGGGAATAGTACAAACACTAAGAATATGAAACCTCAGTTTTTGTGATTTTGTGACATACATCGTTTTTCCCCTGGACCCTTCAATTATTAATGCCTTGTCACGCAGAGGGGCCCGGGTTCGATTCCTGGTCGGGACAGGCTCCTGGGTGAGGTTTTTTTCGGGGTTTTTCCTCACCTGTAAGACAAATGTCAGGAAGCTTAGGTCCCAACGGTCCTCGAAAACCATCTGGCCATCATCATCATCCTTCATCGATGTGGAAAGCAGCGGGAAGCTACCGCACCTATAATTCCCTAGCATAGCATGAAAATGCTATGATTGCAGTTAAAGACCTGCCTCTGGCAGAATTACTATTGATGGACGGATATATGTATATATGTGTGTGTGTGGGTGTATAGAGCATTTTAGAGCATTGTGGTTATTTTCATTCCACTAACCAGCAGCCTGGATTTTGTATTAACAGATTTCTGTTCCACCCGAGCCTAGATGTAAATGTGATCCAACATATATTCTGGTTGTAAGTAATTAATATTGACCAGCTTCATGGGCTAGTTAGTGGTCAGCGTTTCTGACTACAGTTCACAAAATCCCGGATATGATTCCTGATCAGACCATAGGATTTTTTTTCTTAAAGGGAATTATTCCTGTGGTTGCCCATGGTCTGGAATTTAGGTTAAGAACTCTCCTGGCATTTCATTATCATTTATCACCCATCATATCATAAGGATAATATAACTTCACCTTCAAGGTGCCCCAACCTAAGAAATGGATTACAATTCTGCCAAAGCCCGGCGAGAAAACCAGAAATGTCATAAGAGCAACCTGGTGACATTGGACAAGAAAGAAAATCATTGTTCTATTACATGTAAAATATATGGGAATATTTCTATCAAAACATCTGGGTCCGAACTAAACAATCATAGAAAAAATTCATTTAAATTCTCTGTAATTCTCTTAGGTAAATCAACTGAAGTAATATATAAAAAATTTTTTTTTTTTCAAATGCCCCAGATTTGTCTTTTCGACATTCCTGGTTTCTCTCCTGGCATGGCGTATATGTAACCCACTTCTGAGGTTGGGGCGCCTGGAAGGCGGGGTTATGTTGCCCCGATGATATGATGGATGATGATGATAATGGTGCACCAGGAGAGTTCCTAATCCTAACCTAAGATGAATATGAATGATGATCATTGCGATGGCCATATGATTTCGGGGACCGTTTGGGCCCTAAAGTTTTCCTGACATATGTCTTACAGGTGAGGAAAACCCCGATAAAAACCTCACCCAGAAAAACTGTCCCGACCGGGGATCGAACCCGGGCCCGCTGCGTGACAAGGCAGCACGCTACCCCGAGACCACAAAATATATTGGTAGCATTATTGTAATACTGATAAAAGTTTGTTGGTTCTTGTACTAAAGATCTACAATTATTTTAAATAGCGTTCAAATAAGTTTCATTTACATTTGTTTCATTTTAATGTCACTGGAAATAATAAATTTATGATGCCCTGCTCCTGAATGTATGCACATTTTTATTGATGGTTCCAGCCTGCCAAATGATGGTGGCACTGGTGCTGGTGCAGCATGTCCACTTTTCTCCTTTTACTGTAAATTAAATACAAATTTAACAATTTTGTTGACAAAAGTCTAGCAATTTTCTTAAGTTTACAAAATCTTTTATATCACATCCATAAGTTTACAAGGATTGTAATTTTGTGTGACTCCAAAGCGTTCATCCTTGCTATAACACGGAATAAAACACCCAAAAGCATCAACATTATTGATTGTCATAAAATAATGGAACAGTTTTTCCACTTATGTAAAAAAGTTGTACTTCAATGGATTCTGGTCCATTGTGCAGTGGCAGGCAATGAAACAGCTGATTTTCTAGCTAAGAAGTGTAGCAAAATTGTCTCCAACACAACTCTTCTGCTTCAGTTTCCTTTCACTCTATTAAAGGAATCATATCAAATAAATATATCAATAAACTTAGAGGAGAATACACCACCAAAACTTCTGGAAAGAAATGGGAAAATTTACACGCTTACAACATTACTACATTACAAAGAAAATCCATAGTGGCAACATTCTAATGAGGAAATGTTATATAATAAACAAGACACGACGGTCAACACATTTTTGGCATAGCTAATTCATCCAAATGTTCTTTTTTGCAATATAAATGAAGATATGGAACGAAACCTTCTCCTCTGTTGTCCAGATTTGCAGAAGAGATTAGCCTGGGGCAGTATTTTGAAGGCTGTTAATTGTTACTGAGTTCACTATTTTAGTTGCAGTGAATTGCTAATTGCGCTACCTCGGTAGCTAGTCGGTTCCTGTTGTTTCAGGGTGAGCATTGAGATTCTCATCTCCTATAGGGTCAGAAGGAGAAAATGCGTGGAAAGCAGACAGTAGTTTATAATTATTTCTTTTCGTTGGCACATTTGAATCCACTTTACATTTCATAAATAAAATTTTCCTGTTACGGTCCTTCGATATCTCAAACTTATGAGGACTCAAGCTATCAGATGATTTAGAAATTCGAGAAATTTTTACTAAGTCCATAATCGTTATTCCGAGACATTTTATTTTTTTAAAACATATAATTTAGATCATCTCTCCACGAACTGTGTACTGTAAGTAAGTTAATTTGTCCTTGTGAGTTTCGCATCGAAGTCAGGACCCTTTATTCCCATATATGGGCGTACACCCTAACTCTGATTTTGATTGGTTATAATTTTCAATCACATGTCTCTTAGGGGTGTAAATATTTTTATTAAACTCCCACCTATTTCTAATTTCTTCTCACAGCTAGCCAGAGTGTTACAGTTTGGGTTTCCCGAGGCTGTAAATTTTGAAGTATGAAGTTTTCTCCCAAACGTGATTTTTCAAGCTAGACCCAGCTTAAGAATTTCTGGTCTACTTTGAGGCTACATATTTATGACCTCTTTGCATTTAGGTTTTCCACCGCTACTTGTGGGAACTTTTACCAATAATATATTTATTTAATTTACTATGTATTTTATCTTTAGTTCATTCTTTGTTTATTGATTAATCATATTTATTAATCACTATACTAGATTAGGGTCCTCTCTTATACGCTATAGGCCTTCCTTCTAAATATTAGAGTGCAAGAGAGCGAATGATTTTATTGTCAAGTGCTAGATACTAACCAACCATTTATTCATAAAAGACAATGAGAGTGAGACAAGCCATGTTAGATAGTCCAAGTATTTATCGAGGATCTCACTAGGCTCGAAAAACACACATGTTTTGTGTATTCATTTTGTAATTGATACAGAAATTCAACTTATCTTTAAAATTAAGTTAAATGTTAATTTTTTTCTTTACAGGTTTGGAATTGTGTTGAATGTTATTGCTTTTTTCACTTAACTTGCATCCAACGATGGGCAAAAGATAGCGTGGCTCACCAGAAACAAGCCCTAGAAGATCTGCCTAGGGAGAATGCAGTGTTTAACTTTAATGGGCTTGGTATGAAACAGTTACAAATTTAAGATTAATTACATTTATGTTATATTTAAATTAATGTTGGGAAGTAAACATTATGAGATTATTTCATTAATAGTGAGTGGAGAACATATTTTTAACGACTCACCTCATACATTTTCAAATTTCTTTGATACCTATGGTTTCAGACAATATCTTGTCCCTCTTCAGTCATGATGACTTCCACTGATGAAATTCTCCAGTTGTTGATCTCTATGGACATCACCTCTTGTGCTGCCATCTTTGGTTGGGATTATAAATTTTGAAATTAAATTTTTATCCACCGGAATATCAAAGTTCATAGATCGATATTAATTCTTCTGAATGAATATTTTTTTCCCAAACTGTCAATTCCAACGGTTTATCTAATTGTTTCTAAAGTTTTGCCTCTTTTCTAATTTTATGATGTTCTAGCAAACTATGTGCAGCAATTGCTGATTTTTCAATTTCATAATTTTTATTATTTCTAAAATGTTCTTTAGTATGTTTCCAAATTCTTTTTTTTTTTTGTTTTCCTATGTGTACTTGGCTGCAAGCATTACAATTTATTTGATAATTCCAGATTTCGTACTGTCTGGGATGTTGATTTTTTTATTAGTATCAAAGAAATTTGAAAATGTATGAGGTGAGTCGTTTAAAAATATGTTCTCCACTCACTATTAATACATTTATATTGTTGATAATGCTTGGCATTTGCAATGAAGCCTTTAACTCCTATGCACTTTAAAGAAACTCTCACCCTTCTAAGATGTCAGACATGTTTGTAATTCCTGACTATTTATAAAAATAAATACATTATTTATTAACTATTATATGTAATTTAAAAAAGTAATAACACACTTAAATGCTTGTTTAGTTAATGTTAAATAAAATATCTCTCTTATTTTGTGGAATTCAAAATATTATTTTTTTCATTTATATAAATGATTTGAATATTATTTCTGAAGGCATCCCTTCCATTAAAATTCATCGGAGAACATATTGTTTAAACAACTCACCTCATAGGATTCATGCTTCCATGATATCGCGATTTCAAACATAATCATGTTTCATCGTCAGCCATAACTCCGACTGATGAATTCTTCGGCCGTCAACTATTCTATTGTCCGCCATCTTCAGTGCTGCCATCTATGGTTTGAATTTATGAACTTCGAAATCAATGTAATTTCGTTAGGAATTGACAGTTTGGGAAAAAAATATACATTCAGAAAAACAAAAAAATAGATCAATGAATTTTGATATCCCTAACGAAATTACATTGATTTCGAAGTTCATAAATTCAACCATAGATGGCAGCACTGAGATGGCGACAATAGAATAGTTGACGGCCGAAGAATTTCATTAGTCGGAGTATGGCTGACGATGAACATGATTATGTTTGAAATCGCGATATCATGGAGCAATGAATCCTATGAGGTGAGTTGTTTAAACAATATGTTCTCCGATGAATTTTAATGATTATATCTCATAATGTTTACTTCCAACATTAATTAAATACATCCCTTCCATCTTCGGCCAAATCTGAACTGTCAAACTTCAGTCAGAATTTTTGGTGTATGTCATAAGGGATGCTTTCAGAAACAGTTTCAGTGAAAATCAGAGTTTTTATGAGATAAGATGTAAAAATAATATCCAATTTTTTTTATATAAATGTAAATTATTGTGTTATTTTCCCATTGTAATTTTTATTGAAATTGTTTTTTTATGTCCATACAGCATTTATATAACATATACAAATTATACATAAATAAATAATAACACGTTCAAAATAACAGCTTGAATCAATATTATACATTGTTCATGTGTATGGCGTTAAATGCCTCATTATGAGTGAAATCTGTTAAAACAGACATATTATCTTTAGTTGAGGCCTTTTTTGAGTTGTATGTTAAAAAAATTAATATACCATTAGTTTTTATTAAGAATAAGTATGAATAAGTAAATATCCTCAACTCATATCCAACTCAGGGTCGGGGTCAAAGGATGAGATGAGATGAAGCCCCCTATGTAGAGGTCTCTTGAATGACAAGGCTGCCTGCTGCACCATCATGGGGGCATTTGAACACAATGGATGAGATGAGTATGGAGAAATGGTGTGGAATGATTTTGTGGCAGGGGAAAATGGGAGATTAACTGCTGTCCTGTAAAATTAATTTTTGTCACTTATGCCTCAACTTTTTAGCGACAATATGTGTATATAATTCCTCTTCCTTCCAGTATTTTTCAATAAAAAGATTTAATAATATATTTATTTAAACTGTGGGGTTAAGGTCATAAGGCTTTCTTATATTCAACCAGTGAAAGATATTAAATACAGGAATATTTACACAAGATCATTTCTTCTTCTTCTTTTTTCCAAGTATTAGGCCAAGGCCTGTTATGATCCTATAGAAAATTTTCTCTCCAACGTTTCATAGGACGGCCCAGAGATCTTCGTCCTCTTGTATAATAATTATAAACACAGCTTTGAGGATCCGATTTGAACTCATTCTTTCAGATGGTGTTTCCAATTTAGTTGGTACGTTTATATATGCCAAAATTGGCGTATTCTTTCAATTCTTTTAATGATAGGTCGGGGTGTTTCCTTTTTCCGATCTCCATCTGGAGTAGCCCCCAGGCCCCCTGTTCTGCGCGATGAATCCTCATTTCATACACACTTATAACCTAATATTTATACAAATTAAACGAAGAATTTAGATGAATCAGGTTCACGTACTATTAGGGAAGTAAAAAATAAAATCGAAATAATCAATTAAATCTACTGAAAAACCAATTAAAAAAGAAAGAATCCCTATAATTAACTTAGGTCATACAAAAGAAAAATATTAAATGTGAGGCTTTTACAGGAAGCTTCTGTGTGGGAAGAGTTGCATTGTCTAGCAGTTGATACAGTATGGGAAGAAGTAGAATGGTTATAACTCCAAGATCTTATTAAATTTCTTGTTTTTTTTTTAAAGAAAAGTTTATCATCTGAACCAGGAATTGACACCCCTGACCTCTGACTGTGTGATTGTTGGACGCGTGACTACACCATTCGACGAACACGAGACAACTCCAAAATGTCTTTCTTTTCCACTTGCACAATTTTCTTATGTCCAAAAGGCAGATAACTAGAGCTAATTAACACCACCACGTTCTATTCAAATAATTTTTAAACGAGAATTTTATATTCCTTTAAAGTGATATACGCCTTAGATATTTTGATGTTAGGAATTTAGTTTAAAAAGACATGTTCTAGTTCTGAACAAATGTGTTTTTTTTGTGAGAATAAAAATATCTGGAGGACTTTGAGGATCAAAACCCTGCACCCTCCTACTCTGTATGTCAGCGTGTGGCCCGAGACAACCAGTTGAAACCATGGTTAGTGGTCTTGGGTGGCCAACATGCAAATAGCATTAGTCATCGTGGTTGATCTGATTTTTTCCTGTGAGAATGTGCAAAGTTCGAATTATTGAGGTCGCTGCACTGGTCATGCATGAAAGTAGTTTTTTTTTGTAATATTGGCAAGAAACTTACCCAGAATTCCCAGCTGGTAAAACCACTTTCCGTTATTTTTGTGTCTGCTAGAGGAATGCATTTACGCTGCCGTCCCGCAAATAAAACCGTATAACGGGACGACGTCTCTGTACGTGTGATAGGCCGATTCGGCCTGTTCTTCCAGTTGAATCCCTTTGGTAAGACCCTATCAAATTCCTCTGCTCTGCATATACCGAAAACATGATCAAAGTTTTCAAGTCCGACATCCTTGGATAAACAGCAGCAAGTTTTCAAAAGTACATCGGTTCCCATCGGGTTGCTCCACGATTTTGTTCTCTGGCAAAGTCACTTCGTCAGGTAGCTTAGGAATTTCGACAATTATTATCGCATGAACAGACTTTTGAGTACGCAAAAACATTTTGGATGCAACTTTCTCCAGCAGAGAATGATTTTACGGTCTAATGCGTTTTTTTTGTTCATAGATCTGACCCTTTAAGCTTTACCACTTAAAATAATGTAAAATTCTCATTAAAAATTACTTTGAATAGAATTTAACTTGATGGCAATTGTAATAGCTCTATCTATTGTGGAATGCAGGCTTTCACGGCCCGGTAATCATTGTAGTAAAAGATTCCGGGCTATGTGGCCGGGTCTATAACTGGCGTTTCTTCCAGACGTTTCTCCTCAACTGCAGAGGGAGAAACGTCTGGAAGAAACGCCAGTTATAGACCATGGCCACATAGCCCGGAATCTTTTACTACCATCTAGCTATCTGCCTTCGGATGTAAGAAAATTGTATAAGTGGAAAAAAATGTTAATGTTTGTACTGTGTCCTGGAATGGTGTAGTGGGGCTTCATGCCGCTGTGCCAGAGTTTGATTTCTGGTTCAGACGATAATTTTTCTTTTCTCACAATAAATTTATCCAAGACTGGAACATGTTAAACTAAATATAACATGAAAATTTACTGGTTATAAGTAATTAATCTAATGTATTTTTTGTAGCCCCAAGTGCCGGCGGCACGATTATGAGCAGAATGACAACGCCAAAGCATCGGTATCACTGTTTCTGTGGGGAAGGCTGAGGATACACATTTTCATTCATCCGTGGCTTGTGCCTCATTCCTGTGGAGAGACATGTGGAAGAACCCTCTCCAGCCAATATGTGGACATAACTGTCTTCTGCTCTGCCACCCTGGTATGTAAGACTAAATGAAGAACTAACTTCATGAATAGTTTTTTAAAATTAAATTAATTAGAGACCGGAAAATAAATAAATAAACAATTTAGAAAAATTACATCCTAGAAATTTGTGTCTACATATTTGGAAGTTGTATTCAATGGCCCTATGAATTTTTGTCCTTTTTACTTCTCTCTTTACCAATCACATCAAAATCAAATACTTTTACTGTGAGCTCTGTAAAATTTCTCTCTTGGTCATTTCATCTTTACTGCTTAAATGTTTTTTACAATAATGAACACTTTTTATATAAGTGAGTCGAAAATAACTTTTTACCATCTGACCTCATAAAACTCTGATTCTCACAGGTCTGGTTTTCAGAAGCCCCATTGTTTCTCCAAAGCTCCCATTGTAATAACTTCTGCCGTCACCATCAACTTTCAAACTGCCATCTCTATCGATTTGATGAACTTTGAGATTAAAATTAATTAAAATGAGTTAGAATATTCCATAAGCTCTCCTCATATTTGTAGATTTCTTGAAAATTTATTTTTGAGATTAATTCTTGTGTCGCCTCGGAATTTAAAAATTCATGGATCTAAGTTTGTTCTTCAGAATGTATATCTTTTCTCAAACTGTTAATTCCAAGAGCTTCTCTAAATATTTCTTTTCCAATTTTGTGATTCTCTAGAACCTGTGTGCTGCAATTTCCGATTTTTCAATTTCAGCATTTTTTTTGTTATGGTTTCTAAATGTCTTTTTTTGTATGAGTGTCTAGATTTTCTGTAGTCTAGAAGTGGCTACCGTTACGTCATCAGGAATCCATTCATAGTAATTCTGCCCATGGGCAGGTCTTTCTCATGCAATCATAGCATTTTCATGCTATGCTTTACAGCTTTTACTAGGGAATTATAGGTGTGGTAGCCTTCCTGTTGCTTCCCACACTGGTGAAGGACAATGATGATAATGATAAGGATGATGGCTGGATGATTTTCAGGGACCGTTGGACCCTGAGCTCCCTGAAAATTTGTCTTACAAGTGAGGAAAAACCCCAAAAACCTCACCCAGGAGCCTGTCCTGACCAGGAATCGAACCCGCGGCCTGCTGCATGACAAGGCAGCACGCTACCTCAGAGACCAACAGCGGTGGACATCAGGAATCAAATAATGAATTAATTTTAATCTTATGGGAATTAATCACTATGAGGTTTAATTTTATGGTGAAATTAAATGTTTCTTACCTCTCCTCATATAAATCTTCTAAGTAGATCGTGATTTTGAGACCATAACGGTCTCATCTTCAGTACTTCTTTGGCGACTGATGTTATGGCGATCAGAAGAAACCCTTCTTCTTCCCTCTGTTGGTGGACCGATGAACCTCTGGATCAGGTCAAAATTCTTGTGGGAATTTCAAAGTTCAATAAGTTTTGAAATCGTGATCTACTTAGAAGATTTATATGAGGAGAGGTAAGAAACATTTATATTTCACACATAAATGAATTAATTCCTTACTAAAAGGTGAAATGTAATAGATTTCAAGTACATTTATAGAACTTTTCAAAGAGTGGTGTGCCACATAGTAGGCATGCCCTTCTGTTGGGCAGATCGACTACATTTTGCCTTAACTGGTTGACTGGCACTCTGTTCATGTTGAGATGCTTCTTTTAAAGGTACTTAGATAATAATAGAATTGTACTAAATTATTGGTTTTTGAATATTGCAGGGCCTTGCCCTCCATGTCCAAAAGATGGTTAAAACAATGTGCTTCTGTGGCAATGAGGCTCCAAAACTTCAACGTTGTGGCAGCCATCCAGAACATACTGGTCATGTGGTTTAAAGTGTGGGGCAGACACTTGGATGTGGTCGACATCTATGTGTCGAAATTTGTCACCCAAATCTGTGTCCGCCATGCCCTAAAACAAGTATCCAGAGTTGTGACTGTGGTGAACAGAAAGTATTACGACCGTGTGCCACTCCAAACTGGAAATGTGATAAGGTGAATAACATGTAACAGATAAATTATATTTGAAGAGAAAAATTTTTCGCCTAGACCGGGACTCGAACCCGGACCCTTGGCTTTTCCGGGCCAAGTGCTCTACCAACTGAGGCTACCGAGGCGAGTTACGATCTAGACGCAAATTTTTCTCTTATGTACGTTGTAATTCCTGCGGCGCCAAATGCTTGAAAACAATAGCTTCTATCTTTGCAAATGGCGGCTTCTTAGTTAAGAAGTAATTTATTGGCGAATTTAACACTACTTTATAAGCCAGTAGGTGCTTCTATTGACGATTTTTATTATTAATTTAACACTTCTCATAGAAGGATAAATTATATTTGAAGAGAAAAATTTTCGCCCTAGACCGGGACTCGAACCCGGGACCCTTGGCTTTCCGGGCCAAGTGCTACTACCAAACTGAGCTACCGAGGCGAGTTACGATCTAGACGCAAATTTTTCTCTTATGTACGTTGTAATTCCTCCTCGCGCCAAATGCCAAGGGTCCCGGGTTCGAGTCCCGGTCTAGGCGAAAATTTTTCTCTTCAAATATAATTTATCCTTCTATGAGAGTGTTAAATTAATAATAAAATCGTCAATAGAAGCCCTACTGGCTATAAAGTCGTGTTAAATTCCCAATAAATGTCTTCTTAACTAAGAAGCCGCCATTTGCAAAGATAGAAGCTATGGTTTTTCAAGCATTTGGCGCGAGGGAAATTACAACGTACATAGAGAAAAATTTGCGTCTAGATCGTAACTCGCCTCGGTAGCTCAGTTGGTAGAGCACTTGGCCCGGAAAGCCAAGGGTCCCGGGTTCGAGTCCCGGTCTAGGCGAAAATTTTTTCTCTTCAAATATAATTTAGCCTTCTATGAGAAGTGTTAAATTAATAATAAAAATCGTTCAATGTCAAGAATTTGGTAATTTAAGTAAAGAGCAAAGGGCCAATCATGGTAAATGATCTGGATATTCCACTCCTTATGCCAAATTAAAAAAAAAATTATTAAATATTTTTGTCTTCTTTTACAAAAATAATAACTTATTCAAACACTAATTGTGTTTTGATGTTATATTTTAAATTATTACTTTCCAGAATTGACATAGATTTATTTAGAAAGAAAAAATTAATGCTTGGACTTGGATTCGAAACCCCGGATCATACTGACATGCAGTCAGAGATTCCGAGGTTCAAATTCCGGTCCAAGCATACATTTTTTTCCTAAATAAAACTAATTGTGTTCCTTAAAAAATAATTAATGAAGAATCTAGTACTTCTTTCAAGGTTAATATTATTCGTTTTTAAACACCTTAATGATGGACAAATTATATTTGAAAAGAAAATATAACGCCTAGACTGGGGTTCGAACCCAGGACCCTTTGACTTTCTATGTCCAATGCTCTTCCATCTGAGCCACCTAGGCCTCCAATCTAAACGCGTATTTTTCTCTTACACCTAGTTAATTCCCTAACCCCAAATGCTACGAGCGGTTGCTACGATTTTGGCAAATGGCGGCTTCTAGTACTTGTTATTTTGAGTCTGTTTATCTTACCTCAATATTAATGTTGATTTGTTCTTGAACATGTTTCGATTAGATCTTAATCATCCTCAGCATCTTGGCCAGACTGGTTTGGATTTATGTTGTAAACCCTGGATGTTGATGTCAGCTCCCTCCTGTGGTTGGCCAAAGAACCTCCAAACGAGGTCATGTTACATCGGTATTTCGAAATTCATAACTCTGTTTTTGTTCTTCCGAATATAGATTTTTTCCCAAATAGTCAATTTAAAATGAGTCATGCTTTTTTGATTTTAGATTTTGTAAAAGAAAGTAATATTTTTAAAATAAAACTTCAATAAAAGTAATATTTTATTCGTAAAATACAATACCTCTGATCTGTTGTTTTGTATCGTTAAGTTGTAGTTTGGCTGATGCTGAAGTTAAGGTCTTTGAAACTGGTATTGTGAAAACGTGGAACTTCATGAGGTGAGATGAAAAAAAACATTATATTGACTCAATTTATAAATTGAGTAATAAGTTTTTTTTAAGAATTAAATTAATCATGAATTCTTCTTACCTCCTACTCTTTATGTTTTTTTAAACACAGCTACTGCAGTATCAGCGACCATTGTCACCATCCTCAGCTGTTTTCACGACTGTCAATTTTTTTACTTTGCCGGTAGTTAATCCAACTGCCATAATTTACCGGCAAAAGAAAAAAATTGACAGTCGTGAAAACAGCTGAGGATGGTGACGATGGTCGCTGATGCTGCAGTGCTGTGTTTAAAAAACATAGAAGTATGAGGTAAGAAGAATTCATAATTCATTTAATTCTTATTAATAAAAACCTCAATGTTAAAAATTCCCAAATTTATTATATTAATTTTTTTTTTTTCTTTTGTAGAAATGTGGAAAAGCACTAAGCTGTGGAAATCACAGATGTGAGCAAGTTTGTCATTCTGGTCCTTGTGACACGTGCCCATTAACAAAGACTCGTTTGTGTCCATGTGGAAAATCTTCATATTTGCTACCTTGCATACAAGAAACACCAACATGTGGTGACACATGTGGTCGCACTTTGGAATGTGGGGCACATGTCTGCTCACGCAGTTGTCACAGAGATAAATGTGGTGTAGTAAGTATCAGCTAAAATTCTATGCCCTACTTATTTCTTCCAAGTTTCTGCTCAGCCATTACAAATGTCCTAATTATTTTACACATAGAGTGAAATTTATTAGCTCAACCCTATGAACCTTCCATTCTACAGTAATTTCTTCCCAAACTATCTTCCTAAACACTTTACTATTTTTAAAAGATATTAATAGGAGAATAAAGAGTATAAATAGATAAATAAGTTGGCTCTGCATTCATCTTATTAGTCATTCAAAATATCTCTGCAGGCGGACGCATCGCAAAGCACTGTTTGTTGCTACATGTGACATCATCTGAGGCAGTGTACAGTGGGCAAAGAATCACAGTTGCCTTTTAATATCACCTGTAACCACATCGTTTGCTCTTGAACAGCGATTTCGTGCCGATACAACAATTTGTATTATAGATCTACGTTTGTATTGTATAAGTATGGAGACGCTAAAAGTGTCCAAGAAATGTGATTAATTCACAAGACAGAAAGATAATTTACCTATTGTAATATGCACTGTTAACAAGCTTTCTACTAGACAGCACTGTCAGCGTCCCACATCCCATTCCCCTCTGCATTTGATAGATAGCAATGTCATGTGTTTCTATTCCTGTCATAAACATGACTGCAGTGCCCTCCGTCAACAATTGCACTTAGTCCTTAAACGGGTAATACCCTCATATATCGTTGTTTTTTGTAAGGAGGCAAAGATGCTTTGAAACATATCTTACAAGAAACAATGAAATATGAGGTAAGATGAATGCAGACCCAATTTATTTATTAAGTAGAACCTCATAATGATACTTTCTATTATATTTTCGGTGTAAATAGATTATTTTTGGACTGTAGAGGGATTTAAAAATCCAAATATCTAACCCGAGATACTAAATGTCATTTATAGAAAATGCTCATTAAACCTGTATTGTTGTGAAACGTGGACATTGTCACAACTGGATATAATGAAACTAGCAACTTTTGTAGAAAGATATTACATAAAATATACGTCCCAATTCAGAATGCAAATGGTTTGAGAATTAAATATAACTCGGAACTGTACCAGCTTTATAAACCATCAGATATTGTAGCTTCAGTAAAAACAAGTAGATTGAGATGGGCTGGACATACACAAAGAATGGATACAAATGAGATACCTGAGAGCCCTGCACTGTAGCCGAGTGGTTAATGCAAGATGTATTGGCGCAGAGCTATGGAACTTGTGCTAGTTTGAGTCTCCATGGGGGAAGAAATTTTCTCATGGAATTTTGGCCAGTGTGGGACCAATGTCCACCCAGCATTGTGAGGCTACAATGAGTCGTGGCTTGGGTTGAGAAAACAGGTATAACGGCTGGAGGACCAACATGCTGGCTACATGTCACTCCTACACTGGCTGGATGATCGTCTACCACTGTAAGTAACACATGTGGGTGTGAGGCCAGCAGCTGGATAGTAAGCCTGTTGTACTGTGGAAGAAGAGGTACCAGAGAGAATGATGCAATCAAAGCCAGTTGGCAAGAGGTCAGCTGGAAGACCAATATTTAACTTTTATAGGAATTAATCACTATGAGGTTTAATTTATGGTGAAATTAAATGTTTCTTACCTCTCCTCATATATATTTTCTAAGTTGATCGCAATTTCGAGGACTATAACTGTCTCATCGTCAGAACTTTGTTGGCGACTGGTGTTATGTCGATCGGAAGAAATCGGTCCACCAACAGAGGGAAGAAGAAGAGTTTCGTCCGATCAACAATAACACAAAGTCGCCAACCTAAGTTTCTGATGGATGAGACCGTTATAGTCTCGAAATCGCGATCAACTTAGAAAATATATATGAGGAGAGGTAAGAAACATTTAATTTCACCAATGCTTAAATGGTTGGATGGAGTTGTGTAGAAGCTTGGCATTGGCTACTGGGGGAAGGTTACCCAAGATAGATAGAGATGTGCGACTCTTTCCTGCTAAGCAGCAAGCCCAACTTGGGCTTTATCCTTGTGATGATTCTTAAATATACTCAGAATGGGAGATCAAGTTTTGCAAAAAATACATTTTTCCAAGAACAAATACTGGAAACTCATGAGGCCACTGTGAAGCAAGTATTATGTGTAATAGATTGAAATTATTTTTTTAATTTCAACAACTCAGAAGGATTGATTTCTCATTTTTTATAACAAAATCATTGTAATTTTTATAATTTTCTTTGTAAATTCTGGAATAAGAGCATTGAAATTATCAATCTTTATATGGAAATCAGTTGATGTGCAGTCAATCAAGTTAAAGGCAAGCTTTGTTTTCTTTATATTTGAAGAGAAAAATTTTCGCCTAGACCGGGACTCGAACCCGGGACCCTTGGCTTTCCGGGCCAAGTGCTCTACCAACTGAGCTACCGAGGCGAGTTACGATCTAGACGCAAATTTTTCTTCTTATGTACGTTGTAATCCCTAACGCCAAATGCTTGAAACCATAGCTTCTATCTTGCAAATGGCGGCTTCTTAGTTAAGAAGACATTTATTGGGAATTTAACACTACTTTATAGCCAGTAGGGCTTCTATTGACGATTTATTATTAATTAAAACACTTCTCATTGAAGGATAAATTATATTTGAAGAGAAAAATTTTCGCCTAGACCGGGACTCGAACCCGGGACCCTTGGCTTTCCGGGCCAAGTGCTCTACCAACTGAGCTAACCGAGGCGAGTTACGATCTAGACGCAAATTTTTCTTCTTATGTACGTTGTAATTCCCTAACGCCAAATGCTTGAAACCATAGCTTCTATCTTGCAAATGGCGGCCTTCTTAGTTAAGAAGACATTTATTGGGAATTTAACACTACTTTATAGCCAGTAGGGCTTCTATTGACGATTTTATTATTAATTTACACTTCTCATTGAAGGATAAATTATATTTGAAGAGAAAAATTTTCGCCTAGACCGGGACTCGAACCCGGGACCCCTTGGCTTTCCGGGCCAAGTGCTCTACCAACTGAGCTAACCGAGGCGAGTTACGATCTAGACGCAAATTTTTCTCTTATGTACGTTGTAATTCCCTAACGCCAAATGCTTTGTCTTTTTTTATTTAACCATCCAAGAAAAAAAGCTGGATGTCTTATAATGAAAAACTATCTGTGATTGTGGGCAACAGTACAAAAGGATTCATCACAAGAACAATATTAAGCAATAAAGAAAAAAGTTTAAGGAGCCTGGAAGTATTCAAAAAGGAAAAACAAGAGGAAGGCCCAAAACATCAGAATAAGATGTCCAAAGAATCTACATCCTTGTGTTTCTGAGATCTTGCAAAAAAATGACATACTTTCTAGAATTTTGTTATTGATGCAAATTTTATAGCCCCTATTCATTCTCAAAATCCGGAATAATACAATTAATAAAATTTCTTTCCCTTTTTTTTTTTTTTTTTAATATTCAGTGTAGTTAAAAATTTAGGAACAAATTATCACCATCATCATAGTAAATTCACGAATTTAGGCCATTTGTAGACCTGTTTCGGCCTCAAGAGGAACACCATCTAGAAGTCTTTTGAGTGGACGTCCTGGTCTTCTTCTTCCTGCAGGTTGATATCTTAACATTTGTTTCAATATCCTGTGGTCTTCCATTCGATGAACATGTTGCATGTTGATCTAGTAGTGTGCATCCTGCAGTCCTCCGAAGGTATCTCATTTCAGCATATCTAAGTCTCTGTATATCCTTCTGTTTCAACGTCCATACTTTTGCTACCATACTAAAGAGTTGGAAGAGCCAGTATTTATTAAGGAACAAATAATTACATTAATTTATATTTATTTTATATTTAATTTGCTAATTAACATAAATATATGATTTTTATATTTAATTACAGTGTTTGGAGATTGTGGGCGAAGAAATGTCGATGTGGCCTTCATAGCAAAGAGTTACCTTGTCAGAAGGAATTTTTATGTGAAACCAAATGCAAAAGTATAAAGAATGTTTACGTCATCCATGTAATCGCAAGGTAATGCATTAAAATCTGAAAAAAATATATTTCTCAATTATTTTTTGTGATTTATAATTATGAAAAATAAAATAATGTGTATTAAAATTAAGACTTGTTAATAAAGGATCCTATTTATTTTATCTCTCTCTCTATCTTCGGGTTTTTACAGCGGCTGCCGTCTTCCCGTGCCAAACCTCCAAAGCCTGTGATCTTGGGCATCTTCAGTGCTTAGCCCTCTAAAGTTTTTAAGTAATCCCACTACAGGCCTCAGCAGGCCCTTGGGGTAGTAGGAGGTTAAGGCTCACACTTTTTCTGGACAATCGACACTTGATGTCAGCTGGGTTGTCAGCCCTGCGTGACGGCCGCCCTTACCCCTAGAACAAGTGTCTGGTACTCATTTTAATTAGAGGCTGAGTCGACCCCAGGACCATAGTGCCGCCAGAAGGTTTGGGTCAGTTTAAAAATCCTGACCCCACCAGGACTTGAACCCTCGACCTTCAAGCTTGTAGTGCAGTACCTTAACCACTTTGCTTCTTAGCCCTCTTGCTTGCGTTACTGTCCTCATGCTTTCCTTCCTGTTAGCTTTGGTCTCCTCTTTTCTTCTTTTTAGTCGGTTGCCATTGATATAGTAGTTGCAGCCATCGCTGATCTTCCATTCTTAAAATATGTCCTAACCATTTTAATTCCTTCTCCTCAATTATTTCAATTATGCTTTCCTCTGCTTCCATTATGTTTTTAATTTCTTTATTTGTGACATGTTCTAATTTTGACTTTCTGGCACTTATGCATAAATAATCCATTTCTACAGCTATTAGTCTATTCTTGTAGTACTTATTGATTCTCCATACATTGCAACAGATTCCACCAATGTTTACCAATTTGCAAAAATCGTAGCAATGGCTCATAGCATTTGGGGTTAGGGAATTAACTATGTATAGAGAAAAATACTCATTTAGATTGGAGACCTAGGTAGCTCACTTGGATAGAGCATTGACATAGAGAGTCAAAGGTCCTGGGTTCAAACCCCAGTCTAGGCGTATATTTTTCTTTTCAAGTATAATATTTTTTTGTGTCTTTCCAAATATGTTATCCCACCATAACGGAATTTAACGACTATGTTATTTTGCTACTCAATTCAATTGTATGCTGTATGCTCTCTTTGCCTTTACCTTCTTTTTATGAAAGTATATAACACCATTCTCTATTGAACTATTATAGGAAATATCACTATGAAGTTTAATTTAAAATAAAATTCTTCACATCTCACCTCATATCCTGTCTTCTTTTTTGACTGGTTTCATAACCTAAACGGTTTCATCTTCTGTAGTTTCACGACCAGATGCACTGCTTCTTACTCTATCTGTTGGTGGGACTGATGAACATCCCAATTAAATCAACTACCCGAGAATTTCAAAATCCATTATTTTTCTTCTAGTTTTTTTGAATGTGGATTTTTTCCCCAAACAGTGAGCTCTTGGGTTTTTCTATTTGACATCAAACTTGCACCAAAAAATTATTTCAGCCTTAGTAAACTAATGAAAACAAGCAAAAACTAGGAATAAACAAAGACAAAGATCAGAATTATATTTGAAAAGAAAAATATATGCCTAGACTGGGGTTTGAACCAGGACCTTTGACTTTCTATGTCAATGCTCTTCCATCTGAGCCACCTAGGCCTCCAATCTAAACGCGTATTTTTCTCTTACACATAATTAATTCCCTAACCCCAAATGCACGAGCCGTTGCCTACGATTTTTGCAAATGGCGGCCTCTTTGTTAAGAAGACTTTTTATTGGGAATTTTAAACATTACTTATAAAGCCAGTAGTGCTTCTTTCAGTGTTAATATTATTCGTTAAGGTGTTTAAAAATGAATAATATTAACATTGAAAGATCAGAAATTTATCAGAAAAGGTTCTTGTTGTTGTTTTCTAATGGCGAGATTTGACGCTTAAGTCATTTTCTCTCTGGCTTCCCAGTACAAGCGAACAAGGTCCTTAGAGTGTTGTGCAGTTGTATTTAAAGCTGGACAGACTAGAAGGTGGTGTTTGTCCATGATCAGGTCTGGGTCTTTGCGTATGACACATCTGTCGGATTGGAAAACGTGTATTCTGTGGAGATGGTGAGCCAGGCAATCGTGTCCTGACATCAGTCTGAATTTTGCTACTGCTTCCTTGCGGCCTTTATATTTTTATTTCTGTGTATAGCTCATCAATTTTTTCCCATGATTTCCCTCTGGCGGTTGCAATGTTTTCTTTCATGTTTTCCATTTGGAATGCTTTCTTAATTTTTCTTCGATCTTTCTGTGGAGGTTCAATTTGGGGTGGGTTGTTATCTGTATTTTGGTACCCTTTTTGGCAAGTCCATCAGCTATTTCATTGCCAACTATTCCGATGTGTGAGGGTATCCACTGGAAGGCTATTAATTTGTTCTGGTTGTTGAGGTATTTCAGAATTTTACGGCAGAAAAGTATTTGAAAAATAAAAAGTCTACATAGGTAAAAACAAAAAGAAACTTGAACATCAGAATGAATAAACACCTTAGGAATGTAAAAACATGGAGAAATAGGAAAATCTGTAGTAAGCTTCTTATGCTTGGTCAGAAAAGCACAGAATTGAAGTAAAGGCAATAGAAGCCCTACTGGCTTTATAAAAGTAGTGTTAAATTCCCAATAAATGTCTTCTTAATTAAGAAGCTGCCATTTGCAAAGATGGAAACAAGGTTTCAAAGCATTTGGCACGAGGGAATTAAAACGTATGTAAGAGAAAAATTTGTGTCTAGATCACAACTCGCCTCGGTAGAGTTGGTAGAGCATTTGGCCCGGAAAGCCAAGGTCCCGGGTTCGAGTCTTGGTCTAGGCAAACATTTTTCTCTTCAAATATAAAGGCAAAATTGTTGAAACAATTGGTGAAATCTATGGGACTCACAGTTTGGGAGGAGAGAGGAATCTACATTCAAAGTACAAAGACAAAAACTAGTCTTGGAGATGAAACAAAATTGAGCTGAGGTGTAAAATCTTTTGATGTTAAATTTAGTTTAACATATTCCATTCCTGGACAAATTTATTTTTTGAAAAGAAAAATTACACTTGAACCAGGAATTGAATCCTGGATCTCTGACTCTGTACATCAGCATGCAGTCCATTATATACCGTTCAAGATCTGATACAAACCATTAAATTTTTTTTATTTTTTTCCACTTCTATAATTCCCTTAAAGGCAAGTAGCTCACGTTTAACAGCAGTTCAAGTGTTAATTTTTCTTCAAAAAAAAGTGTAAATATTATTCATTTATTAATTGTTTAAATAAAACCTCATGTCATTACTTCCTAACAAAATTTCTAATTATTTCTGATATTTATTATTTTCAGTGTTGTGATGGTAACTGTCCACCTTGTGAAAAACCTTGTGGTAGAACTCTCCGATGTGGAAATCATAAGTGTGCTTCAGTTTGTCACCGTGGACCTTGTTACCCATGTCCGCTTACAGCAGAAGTGAAAGTGTCATTGTGGTTTAAACTGTGCTCACAGTTCCATGTGGACGTAAGAAAACAGACCGACCTCCCAGATGGCACTAAACCATGCAGGTTAGACATACTTTAAAATCAATGATAAAGAGAACAATTTTTGCCTGGACCGGGAATCAAACTCGAACCTTTAGCTTTTCATCTAACGCTCTGACCACTGAGCTAATTCAGGCTTCATTCCCATCCAAGCATAAATCCTAATTCTTCTCTTTACCATTGAGTACAATAATTTAATTGTGTTCATTAATTTATTTATTTCTATCATAGTAATAGCTTTAGCTTCTCAATATTAATTTAATAGACTTTTTATTCACATGATACATGTATTTATAAACAGTTAATGATAAAATAAGAATCAAATGAATCGTGAATTCTTCTTACCTCTATATATCTGTGTTTCGTTTCTTTAAACACAGCCACCGCGGTATCGGAAAACCATCGTTTCCATCCTCACGCGGTTTTCACCACACGACTGTCAATTTTTTTCCCTTGCCAGTAATTATCCAAACGGCCATCTGGTTGTACTTTGAAGAGTAATATCCAAACTGCCATCTGGTGATACTTTTGAAAAAAACTTGGTAATCAAGCTTGGTTCGCCGGAATTTCAAAGTTCATGGTTCTAGTATGGTTTTTTTAATGTAGAAATTTTTCCCACACTGTTAATTCCAAAGGTTTAGATAGTTGTTTCAAAAGTTTTTGCTTCTTTTTCAATTCTATGATTCTCTTAATAAATTATGTGCTGCTATAGCTGAGTTTTTTCAATTTCACCATTTTTTTTATGTTTCTAAGTGTTCTTTTTTTGCAAGTTTCTAAGTTCCTTTTGTTTTTCCTGTGTTATCTTTATTGCAATCTTTGCAATAATTTGATAAATTCCAGGTTTTTTATTGTCTGGGGGTGTTAACTTTTTTATTAGTTAACTGAAGATTACTCAAACTGAATTTGTTAATCGGAGCCAATGTTATATTAATTTTTTTATAAAAATCTTTTGAAATTTATTAAAATTCATCAGAGAACATATTGTTTAAACAACTCACCTCATAGGATTCATGCTTCCATGATATCGTGATTTCAAACATAGTCTTGTTCATCTTCAGCCATAACTCTGATATCATGGAAGCATGAATCCTATGAGGTGAGTTGTTTAAACAATATGTTCTAAACGATGAATTTTTAATTTGTAGCATGTGTTTTAACAAACTGATTCCCCTATAGTTGTCCATTTTTCTCTTGTCTCCTTTCTTGAACAGGGGTATAACAATGCTTGTCTTCCATTCTTGTGGTATATCTGCATTTTGAATACATTATTAAAGAAGGAAATTATACATTACATTATAAATGCCCATTTGTCTTCACACCATAATTTGTCCAAAAACTCTCTGCCAAGTCAGGTTCCCTTAGACCACTAGCCTGCTTAAAATAAGTAGGCCTACTGGAAGTTCTTCAGATAAAAATCAACCCAGGAGTGTAGGCTAGCCAACTTAACCTCTTTGAGAATATATAAATTTTTGCATCACCATCTTCCATAGACTTTGAAATAAAAAAGATTTCATATGTGCAAAGAGATTGAATGTATTTTTAAGAAAAATATATCTTCTCCTTCTTCCTTCCAAGTATTAGGCCAGGCCTGTTACGATTCCTATAGAAAAATTTTCCTTATGGGAAATTCTCGTATAAGACTTGAAAGCATAATATAGTATAACATTATATTTATTTATAGAATCTCACCTGACTGGACTGCCATCATCCCATGTCAGGGAACCTCATCGGTGTCACTTCGGGGACTGTCCTCCATGCAAGCAAATATGTGATAAAAATTTAAAATTTTGTGAACACAAATGCCCTGCCTCCATGCCATTCAGCAGTATGGGTCAAAGTAGAAGACAACCACAAACCAGCAGGGTCCATGGGAAGTAGTGCAGCCTCAGATAGAATTAAAAGCATTACCTTGTCCTGATTGTAAGGTAAGTTATCATTTCATTATTTAGGTAAAATTTATCAGTCACCTCATATTCATCTTCTTTTTAAACTAGTCTCGGAACTTTCTTACTTCACTTCCATCTTCAGTAATTTCATGATTGTTGTTCTGTTGTCTTGAAGAGGCACCTCTTGCTCCCTCTGGTGGTAGACTAAAAACCTCAAAATCAAGTCAATTTTCCTGGAATTTCAAAGTTCATTAATTTCTCCTTTTTGTTTTCTTAAATGTAGATTTTTTTCCAAAATAGTGAGTTCTTTGGGCTTTTGATTTTGTTTAATAATTAGCCTTCTGAAGTTGTGTTGTCACTGTCCATGTTTCGGATCCATAAGTAATAATAGGCACTGCCATTGTCTGTATAATTTCATTGAGTCTTTCCTGGTTATTTTTCAAAGTTCTTTTAGGGTTCCTGTTATATAATTAAACTTATTTAGTTTGTTATTTATATCTGTTTCCGCTGTGTATGATATTTCGCAACCTAGGAAGTTATATCTTAACACTTGTTGTATTGGTTTATTTTTCAATATTATCTTTGTCCGAACTGGATGAGCGCCTTGAAGGCCATTGTTTTTTATTTTGTGAGGATATTTCCATGTTGTATTTTTAGATATTCATTTAGTTTTTATAGCACTCTTTGTAGTTTGTCCTCTGATGGAAAGAGCAGCAATTTGGAGCCGGAACAGGCAAGTAATAAGCCTAAACCCGAAGAAGAAGAAGAAGAAGCCTTCTGAAGGTCTCTCTACGAGATGACAAAACATTGGTCGGTGCACAAAGACTTATTAAGTTTTAATGATTCATCCGGATGACTGAGTGTGCAACTGAATCTGTAGGGCTGGATGTATGAAAAAAAAAGGTCATGTGGCAGCTTTAAATAACTTGAATAATGTGCGTTCATGTCTTGAAGAACTTTGTATGTTGAGATGAATGTGTTGTTGTCTTTGTGTATATGATGCAGGAACAGACCCAGTGACTGCCCTGGACTACCGCCGGCGGAAGAGTAGCAAGACCGACACATAAGCGTGAACGGTCATGTGGTTACAAGCATTGCAACGTATAACCTTAAATGCTGCAGTGCCATAGCGTTGCCAAAGCTAACAGCAAAGAATGCAAGTGAATAACACTCTTAGAGTCGAATTTTTGAACACATTAGACCGTAAAAGGGTTCTCTGCTGAGAAAAGTTTTATCCTAATACGATTTTGCTTACTCAGAAATCTATTCATGCGATAATAATTCGTAAGCTACCTGACGAGGTAACTTAAGATCATAGCTTAAGATAGAAAACTTATCGTGAGATCCCGAAGGGAACCGATGTAGTTTGAAACCTTGCCGCTTTGTCCAAGATGTTGGACCTTGAATACTTTGATCATGTTTTCGGTATATGCAGAGAATAGGAATTTGATAGAATTCAACTGGAAAAACAGGAGAATCGGCGTAATTTTGCGCGACGCAGACGTTGTTGTATATGGTATTATTTGCGGGATGCAAGCATAAATGCGTTCCTTTATTGCAGACGAAAATAACGGAAGTGGTTTTATCACTGAGAATTCTAGGTAAATTCTTGCCAATATTATGAAAAACGACGACTTTCATGCATGACGAGTTAGTGAGTAGCTAATTCGATTCTTTGCACTTGCCACGGTGAGTCACCGCACACAGTGATTGGAAGTAATTTGAGTAGAGACTAATGTATTTGCATGCGACCCTTAGACTGAAGGCAAGGAGGCTAATAAGAAAACAAAATGAAATGATACACCATTTTAACGATTTTATCACCAAGAAGATCATTAGTTTATTAAAAAAAATAAAAATCTTACTGTAACTAATAAATAGGGGTTCACAAATCTCACCTCATACTCCATGATCTTCAAGCATGGGACTGCTGTTTCTGGAGGCAATCCTACTATCTTCCTTCACTGAAGATAGATGGATTGCCTCCAGTAACTGCAGTGTCTTGCTTGAAGATAAGGAGTATGAGGTGAGATTTCACAACTCAATATTTATTAGTTATTAACTTTAAAAACCTCATAATGTTGTTTCCCATAATTAATTTATGATATAAATCTACTATATCTACTCATAGTATTATGTTCTGTCCAGTTTCCATCAATATATATGGTTTTTTATAAATTATTCGTTTAATACTTTTATTTGAAGGTGCCTGTACCAATTACCTGCCTTGGAGGCCATGAAGTTAGCAATTGGCCTGCTATGAGCCAAATCCAACGTAATGCCATCGTGAATGTGGTAGACAATTAGCTTGTGGAAATCACACATGTACTCTACCTGCATACAGTAGAAGGAGCACCTGATAACATTAAGTAAGTTTCTAGTATTAAATTAAACACATCTCATGAAGATAATTAAATTTGAAGGAAAAATTTGCCCAGACAGACCCGAACCGGACCCTTGGTTTACGTACCATGCTCTTACCAATGAGACACGGGGCGACTTCCAATCTAGATGCAAATTTTCAACGTTATAAGAGAAAATTTCATCTAGATTGGAAATCATCCCTGTACTCATTGATACGCATCGTACAGGAACCAGGTCCCAGTGTGGGCGAGAATTTTATCTTCAATTTAATACAGAAGTATTTAATTATTAATAGTAAGTGGAGAACATATTTAATCGATCACTCATACATTTCAAACGTTTGATACCGACGGTTGCGACAATATCAGCCTTCATCATCAGGCTCCACTATGAAATTCCGTGATTGTGATTTCTTTTACACAACTCTTGTGCTGCCTATGTCATTGGATTAAACTTGTAATTAAATTTTTACAACGGAATATCCAAATTATATTTAAAATATCGTCTATGAATTTGTATTCC